>SJYC01126650.1:0-24209 GCA_006408675.1 Madoqua kirkii
TCCATTAGGTTAGCTAATTTAGTTCATTCATTTCCAGTAAATAAATTCACCAACTGATCCAAGATTTCATGCTGACAGTAACTGTAATAATAGTTTCATCTTGCATGCATATAACAGTTTATAAGTGCATAAGACACCTTTACTTACTATATCATTTTAAGTTACTATGTCATTGGAGCCTGCAGGCCTCATATGAGGTTAATGGAAGAGTATTAGTTGTTCTGTTTTACAGAAAGGTGAATATAATTTTAGTGGGAATAAGGAATTTGCCTGTGGTGACATGGCTAAGAAATGGCAGAAATACGACCTCCACGGGATCTCTAGATTCCTGGTTAAAATATAAGCTGGTTGAACTTTGAATGTTAGAAAAGAATAGGTGGTCACCTTGGTTCACTTCACTACTAGAATATTTTACTCAAATCTGGAAGAATAGCTTTGTCTTGGTATCTGGGGAAAATGTAGGGAAAAAATTAATGGAATTTGCTAGAAACCAAAGAACTTCTTCCCTGAAACCCAAATGCGGTTTGCATACTTTTTCCTTGGCAGCAGAAACCCTTTTTCATACGAAAACATTAACTGGGACTGCTCTGACTGAAGTGGATAGAGAATGAAGAGAAACTCAGGCTTGCCTTACTTTGTCTTCTCTACATTGCTCCTGGGGCACCCACAGAACCACAGGGTTCCAGAAAAAATAGCCATTAAAGAAAAAAAAAAAAAAAGCACTTGCAGCATTCAAGATCTCCCTCCCTTAACAAGCAAAAGAACCTGATTCTAGCTGATCTAGGCAGAAAAGACATGTATTATTCCCTTGAATCTTCTGAAGGAATTTGATTCTTTCACAGGAGGCCTGGAAAAGTGGATCTGAGTGCAGCTTGCCAGAAACAAGCCATGACTAATGCGATAAGGATACCATTGCTGCTGTTAAAACTGACGCTATGATGGACTTACTGCCACTGCTGCACCAGAAGATTACTCTTGGTGTCAAAGCTATTGTCAGCAGAGACCTGCTGAGACCTGAGAGTCCTTGGGTCTCCAGTTTCCATTTAAAATGCAAGGCTGGTGTGTCCAATTGGAAGAGCTTCACTACAGGTCCTCATGACCTTCTAGCTACAAGGGAGGCTCGGGAATCTGGGAAAAGGTGCTGCCTCCACCACAACTCACAAGGTAGGGAAGTCCCTGAACACAGAGCCCAGATCTGATGCTACTGGGCAAGCAAAGCAGGTGACCTAAGTTTGTTATGCATTTGGCTCACAGGCATCATTCTGAAATGGCTGCACAGACAAATCACATGAGATTGCTCTGAAAGCAAATTAAATGACAACATACCGAGGAAACCAACT
Organism: Madoqua kirkii; assembly: GCA_006408675.1. Taxonomy (NCBI): domain Eukaryota; kingdom Metazoa; phylum Chordata; class Mammalia; order Artiodactyla; family Bovidae; genus Madoqua; species Madoqua kirkii. The sequence continues at coordinate 1,341 of SJYC01126650.1, forward strand.
GAATCTGAATCCCTGAACATGGGACCCAGGCTTCCATAGATTGATTTCTGTCTCTATTAGGAAATCTAACACAGAGAGAGGGTTGAAAACCAACAGCTGAGATGGATTCTAAAGTAGTTCCGGCTCTATTTTTAGGATTCCATTATAGATCCAGTGCTCCTTCCACAACTTTTTGCATTTTACTTCTTAAGAAACTGAGTTTCTCACAACATAAATGGAACAAAATCAGGAATAATCTGGGGAGATGGGATAGGCAGTGAGTTTGGGATGGACATGTACACACTGTTATATTTGAAATGGATAACCAACAAGGACCTACTATAGAGCACAGGGAACTCTGTTTAATGTTATGTGGCAGCTCAGATGGGAGAGGAATTGAGGAAGAATGATAAGTGTGTACATATGGCTGACTCCTTTTGCTGTCCACCTGAAACTATCACAACAATGTTAATCAGCTATACCCCAATACAAAATAAAAAGTTAAAAAACAAAACAAAACAAGAATAATCATCCTAATTTCTGCCTTTGAGCTGATTCAACCTCCTTAAGAGAAGACATTGAAGATAGAAGAGTGGCTTTATATTCCCCCATGGCTGCCTATACCCCTGGGGGACTACCTATGTACCCAAATTGTCTGACATGAGAGACATTTTTCTTATCATATAAAGGGAGGAATGAAAGTGAAGGAAAAAAAAAAGTCTTCTTCTGCTTATAAAGGGAAGGCAGCTGGCTTTTCTGGCACACAGTTATGGGTACTTGATAGCAGTCCATTCGACTGATGAACCTATCTCATGTGTCAGGGGCTGCGAGAGACACTAGGAATACATAGAGATCTACATGCAGCTCAAACACACGGTTCCTGGCCCTTGTGGTATTTCAAGCTAAGGAAAATTTTTATAGATGCTTTGAAGGGAAAGATCTGTTATATTGGAGAATAACGGGTTGGAGGATGCCAAGAAAAGGACTGGGTTGGAAGGGGCAGGGTGGGGCAGCGTAAGAGATTGTCCCTCTGATAAAGTGACTTTCAGGTATTAGTGAATGTGACCAGATCAGATTTGAAACAGAGCCGCTTATTCTCTTCCAAGTTTTTAAGTCAAAGGCAATTTCTTTTTCTCTATTTAAAAAGAGGAGATCAGACAACCAGATGGGCATTTGCTCAACTGGTTTGCTATTTATACTTTGAAACATATTGAGAAATACTGAATCCATTATAGACAGCAAAACACACCACATTTGGCCAAGGCTCTTGAGGAAAAGTGCTGGGGCCCATCTTCTGTGAACTATGTCGCTTAATAGGACTAGATCTGGTTTCGCCTAGCTATCCTTCTCAAATCATTTGTGTAACAAGGAACAGAATAAACATATATATTTATCTCTAGTTAATTACTTCCTGCCTCCTGAGGGAAAACCTGCCTGACATGTTCATCTTTAAGTTGGTCAAATCCTTCTCCTTCACCACATAGGAGAAAAGATCTCAGGTACAATTTTCAAATTGATGCTGCCTATTGTGGAGGTAGCCTCTGACTGAGAGAATGCTGTCCTAACCCAAGCTACCGATATTAGATGGCTTTTCTAGACCAAATTAAAATAGCAAGAACAAACTCATCAATACAGCACTGGCTGAAATGTCATTGCTAAAAGACACACCCTGGAAACTGCTGGCTCATGCCACCCACACCCCCTGGGCCACGGCCCACAAGGATTTCACTGGGGGTACATCCCTGTCAGTAGCTCTGGACTCACAGCATGTCGGCAGAGGCTACCTGGGGTTCTAGTTCTAGACTGAAGTCATTGCTAAGAACCAGATGTAAAACAAAAAACGGTGCCCAGTGTCCAGTCCTACATGAATCAAGCCATTAGCCACTCAGTTGCTGACCTACAAAACATCCTGAAAGGAATTCAGAGTGAAAATCAGGATTAGGCACTCTGTACTCTGAGAGAGCAGGCAAAACAGGCCCCTAGATAGTTAGAAATCTTTTAGGAAAAAATTTTTATGAACCTGGATTCTTCCATCTTTTCATACTTAGAAAAGCCCTGAAATCACTTACTGAGATATCTTTTCTTCGTGACTAGCAGTAATCTAACTAGTTGTTTCCTTGATTGCATACATGCCTTCATCAACATCACATATATGTTAGTCTCTCCCCACATCTCTTCAGAGGGGTTCCTCAGAATCACCTGAGAAGTTGTCTCCTGGGAGTACAGTCTTCAAATAAAACTGAAGTTCACAAGTCTCATGCTATATGTTTTCATTTTATTCAACACAAGAATCCTAGTTCACATACAAGTTTTTCATATACTAGCCCTATGACCACAGGAAAACCACTATTTGGGGCCACACTTTCTTTATCTATGAAATGGGGGCAGTGATCCCTACCTGCATGAGTAGATAGACGGAACATTAAAGGAGTTAGTTTGAGATTAGTATATTAATGAAACATAACACACTTTAAAAATATAAGGCATGATTATTAAATCCTTCTCTTCATTTCTTCCCTACTTCCCCCTCTTTCAGGGGTCTTGCAGGAAAAGGAGCCCCCTCTTCACCACCTTTCTGTGTGAAGCTTTTCCACCAGCACAGTTTCTCCACCTGATGCTCTATCCCAGATCTGAATTTTTTTTATCAATAATTTGAGGCCTTGGCTAGCAAAGGCTTTTGATTTTACAAAAGAAGAGAAATCAGGAAATCATAGCAAGCCCTGAGGAAGAGGGGAAACTGAGGAGAGGAAAGGGGGGGGGCTTTGAAATCATAATTAGGGAGGTGGAGGTGTACCAGCAAGATGTCAAGTCTATTGACGGACTCAGTTAACAAAATGCTAAAATGACTCACTTTTTTTAAAAGTAAAAGTAAAAATGCTTGCTTATTTATTTTAAAATTTACATACAGTAAAGTGCACTCATTTTTTCATACAGTTTTAGAAGTCCTGACAAATACTACAACTATGCTTAGACTACAAAATGGTCCTGGAAGGAGGGAAGTGGGGAAGACACTACCTTTAAAAGAATGACATAGTCATCACTTCAGTTCAGTACAGTCGCTCAGTCGTGTCTGACTCTGCAACCCTATGAATCGCAGCACACCAGGCCTCCCTGTTCATCACCATCTCCCGGAGTTCACTCAGAGTCATGTCCATCGACTCAGTGATGCCATCCAGCCATGTCGTCCTCGGTCATCCCCTTCTCCTCCTGCCCCCAATCCCTCTCAGCATCAGAGTCTTTTCCAATGAGTCAGCTCTTCACATGAGGTGGCCAAAGTACTGGAGTTTCAGCTTTAGCATCATTCTTTCCAAAGAAATCTCAGAGTTGATCTCCTTCAGAATGGACTAGTTGGATCTCCTTGGAGTCCAAGGGACTCTCAAGAGTCTTCTCCAACACCACAGTTCAAAAACATCAATTTTTCAGCACTCAGCTTTCTTCACAGTCCAACTCTCACATCCATACATGACCACAGGAAAAACCATAGCCTTTACTAGACAGACCTTGTCAGCAAAGTAATGTCTCTGCTTTTGAATATACTATCTAGGTTGCTCATAACTTTTCTTCTAAGGAGTAGTCATAGGACATGACAAAACTGGGTAGAACCGGCTAGGTCCAAGATGGCAGGTGAGTTAACGTCCACTAGACCTTGAGACTCATTAGACACACACTGTAACACATCAGCAAAGTAAATAACACATCCACCAATGCTATGACAGTTCTGAGGCTGACCATAGAAGGCCAAAAAGTGGGCAGTGACCCAACTGCTGGAAAGGTCCACCTTTCCCTTGAAATAGTTTGAATAATCCTCCCCCTCATTAGCCTACGAAATTACCCACTTGTAGAAATGAACCATGGTATATTTTGGCGTCTTTCACCTTTTGAGAAGGCCAAACTATTGTCTGTGGAGCATATTTCTCTCTAAATAAGTCTGCTTCTTACTTATCACTTTGTCTCTCATGGAATTCTTTCTGCAAAAAGACATCAAGAACCTGAGCTTCATTAAGTCCTGAGACCAGGCATGCAATCTCGATTAACAGACTATGGGTTCAAGTCCCAGTTTAGCTCCTGACTGAGTTGGAGTCCTAGCCCAGGGATCTGAGTTCCAGCCCAGGGTTTCAAGTCCCAATCTGAGGTGCATGGTTTCAGTCTCACTACCCTCAAAATACTCCCTCCTGTTGCTAATTTATAATCTAACCCTCCCCTCAACTTTTAACCCCTGGCCACCACTGATTTTATGGGGGGCTCCAAAATCATTGCAGATCGTGACTGCAGCCATGAAATTAAAAGATGCTTGCTTCTTGGAAGAAAAGCTGTGACAAACCTAGATCACATGTTCAAAAGCAGAGACATTACTTGCCAACAAAGGTCCGTCTAGTCAAGGCTATGGTTTTTCCAGGGGTCATGTATGGATGTGAGAGTTGGACTATGAAGAAAGCTGAGTGCTGAAAAATTGTTATTTTTGAACTGTGGTGCTGGAGAAGACTCTTGAGTACAAGGAGATCCAATCAGTCCATTCTGAAGGAGACCTAGTCCTGGGTGCCAACTGGAAGGACTGAACTGAGGCTGAAACTCCAATACTTTGGCCACCTCATGTGAAGAGTTGACTCATTGGAAAAGACCTTGATGCTGGGAGGGATTGGGGGCAGAAGGAGAAGGGGACAACAGAGGATGAGATGGCTGGATGGCATCACCGACTCGATGGACATGAGTGAACTCCGGGAGTTGGTGATGGACAGGGAGGCCTGGTGTGCTGCGATTCATGGGGTCGCAAGAGTCAGACACTACTGAGCGACTGAACTGAACTTTAATTTTATGCTAAGCAAAACAGCTTGTTTTTAGCCTATCAAACATACAAAGTACATCTGCTTTAATTATTTTTTTTTTTTTTAAGCAAAGGGTGTACTGAGCAAAATTGACTGAGTGACTGAATTGAGCTGAACACCACTGATCTGTTCTCTGACTCTACCAGATTTTTAAATGCAGAAATGAAAATTTCCCACCTGGATGGTAAATGTGGTTTTCTTCTTTTCTCAGCATTGCATTACCCTTGGTCTGGATTTTGGGTTGTACTCTACCTCAAAGTAATAAAGTTCAAAGGAGAAGGATTGCCTTCTAAGCATCCCTGTCATTGTTTTGGCAAATGCTCTTCTGTCTGGGTGCCAGAGGAAGGTCCTAGGGGTGGTGATATATTGTTTTTGGCAAAAATGAACATGATCTCATAGAAAGGCCATTTTCAGCACAGAATGCAAACCTGGTATAAAATTAGAATTACTTCTCAATGAGAAACAGCCTTTGTTAAAGAAAGTACAAATTCTTTCAGGAGAACCCTAGGTTTGATATAACTTTTAATTAAGTTTCTGAAAAGCTGGAGCTCATTTATTCTTCTCTCTGTCTGCCATCTAACTGCAGTGAGAGGGTCCCATTTTCACTGAGACCTTGCTTTGAATTCTAATTCCAGTTCGAGTTTTTATACATAATTTTGGTTCCATGGGTTTTCTAAAATTATTTGCTTGACTATCATCAATATTTATCTCCCCTTCTACCTCCATTTTCACTATGAAAATCATTCTGGATAAGGCTATTAAGGAATGTGAGCTCTCTCTTCTCAATACTGGATTACAGGTAGAATTTTAAAAGCAAATTAAACAAAATGAATCCCCTACACAAATGAAATTCCAATATGCATTCATTTCTTTTCCTGACTGGAGATAAAAGCTGATAAAATGAGACTTAAGAAAATGATTCTAGCAGTAATATGAAAAACAGGTGAACTTTTAGTGTTTATCTGACTAGAGAAAGGCTAAATACTGTGAAAAGTTTTAATCAACTTTGGAATTCCAACCAGTGTTTCCTTTGGCATCCAAAAAATTAAAGGCAGACTATGAAACAGAGAAGGCATTTGCAGAAGGTAAACATCACTCTGTGATCATTTTTTTAGGGGTGTAGGGGGGGGAGTGGTATGATGTTTCAGAGGCAATATAGCCCACACATGTATTCAGAATTCTCCAAAGCAAATTTCCAAAGGAACTAAATAAATCATCTTTGATCCAGTCTACATTTTGCTGCTGCTAGAACTGTTCCAATTCGAAGTATTTCTTTGGACTATCAGAACAGAGAGGTTTCTTATGTACTTTGTATACACGATGCCTCCTCCATAAATCATGTGTTTACTGATTGCAAATTTCACTTCACAAAATGCATTCAGAACTGATAACTCAGAAATGTAACAGCAGTTGTGTTTATGGGAGGCTGTCTTCTAGCTATTGAAACTGGCTGAAACTCTGTGTATAAAGCCTGATTACAAAACTACCTGGGAAAAGAGCTAGTTCCTCAGGTTCTGTAGGTAACGACAAGTCTTAGAGGCCTATATAAGAAATAATAAAAATAGACTTTGATGGTTTTTGGTTTTAAGCAGCCATCTTGATAAACAGATCTTAATTATTTTCTACTGCCTGAGAGCATATGGGTAATTACTATAATCTCCTTATGTTTTCCAAATAATTAGTGCATTATGATGGTATCATTTATGCTTAAAAATGGAAAATAGCTTGAATTTAGTGAAGGAGGAGAACTAAAGAGTCAGAGAAGGAGGCATACAGAGGGCTAAATTTCTGAGAAGTGGCACCCTGCTTTCCTACCTGAAATCTTAGCCACATCTCTGAATGACAGATTTAAACCCAAGTGATCTTAGAATTTTATAACCAGAAGTGGATGATGGGATCAATGCTTTATATTTGACAAAAGTCAAGCCCAAATGATTTAAGTACTTGCTCAAAGGCACACATGCAGTTAGTAAGCAGGTGAGGTGAAGTCGCTCAGTCACGTCTGATTCTTTGCGACCCCGTGGACTGTAACTTACTAGGCTTCTCCGTCCATGGGATTCTCCAGGCAAGAATACTGGAGTGGACTGCCATTTCCTTCTCCAGGGGATCTTCCCAACCCAGGGATCAAATCCGGGTCTCCCGCATTGGAGGCAGACACTTAACCTCTGAGCCACCAGGGAAGACCCAGGGAGAGTTGCAAGAAATAGAACCAGAAGTCACATGCTGCTCTACTTACTAACTCTGGGTGCCAGAGAAGAAAGGGACTTCTTTTCTTTCTTCTCTGGAACCTGGCTGGCTCTGAAAAGTACAGAGAACAGAGCAGTACCAGGGGTCCTAGCCCACTGATGGCTCTTTCTGATGAATTTACTGAACTCTGACAGATTCCCAAGAAATACCAACCAAATATCCTCCTCCTAAAATAAAAAGACAACCTTCCTTAATAATCTTCCTTATTAATCCTGGAGGGAATTAATAATCACATCTCAGCTCCTTAGTTTTAAAATTTTATAATTACCAGTCTTCTTTTGACCCTGTAAGCTGTAAGAACTATAATAGTATCATATAATATGTAATATATGTAAAAATGCCATAACAGTTACAATAATACATAATACAATAGATTTTATTTTCAAGATTTTACTGTGATTATATAGCATTCATTGAACATTTAAAAAATATTTTCTTGACGTATCCTTGATTTTAATTGAACATTTAATATGTTCTAGGTGCTTTGCTTTATACCATTTAAAGAATGTTTAACTCTCACAATAAATTGGTCTAGTAGGCACTTGTGCTAATGATTATTGCCTGTTTGCGGTCAGATTTACTTCTGGTTTTTCCCCTACTCTGTGCAATATTGAAAGGGGCTGAGTCCTGCAAGTTACATCACCTAAGCTTTCCTACCAACTGGTTTTCAGTTAGTTTTAGTAAAGAAGGAAAGTGGTAAAGATGAGAAAGTAGAAAGAGGAGAGATGCTGGACATTTCTGCTCATTTGTTTCAGCTTCAGGCAGCAACTTCAAGAGCACCTGTGTCCCCAGGCTGGGCTCCAGGGCTTTGGTAACCTTCCTTCTCCCTTCATCCCTCCAACCCTACAGGTGGTAGGAGCTCCTGGTGGGGTATCTCAGCATCTGCGTTGACCATTTCAGCTCTCCGGTTACCTTTCCAATTAGCTTCCAATATTAAAAATTTCCTCTTTCCTGGTGGCTCATCTGAATCTGAATCTGAATCTGAATCTGAATCTGCCTGCAAGGCAGGAGTTGGGGGTTCGATCCCTGGGTCGGGAAGATCCCCTGGAGAAGGTAATGGCAACCCACTCCAGTATTCTTGCCTAGAGAATCCCATGGACTGAGGAACCTGGTGGCTACAGTCCATGGGGTCGCAATAAAGTTGGACACAATTGAGAGACTTTCACTTCACTTCACTTCACTGGACCTCTTGACATGGATTGTTATTTGGACTTGAATCTCATGATTGTCTTCATCCTATAAATGAAGGCCATGAAGGTTGGAGAGGCCTGTCTCACACCAGAGACTGTACTATGTGTTAGACATTGTGCCAAGAACTTTTACACAGTATATCTCATTCTCACAAAAATACAGTGAGGTAGATATTATTTCTATTTTACAGACAAGAAAATAAGGCTCGGGGAACATACATAATTTAACTAACATCTTACTATTTATAAGCAGACCTGGAGCTATGCTTGTAACAGAGCAGGACCCTACAAGGTCTGCCCAGGGCAGACCCCTCCCCCATATCCTCTGTCTTAGCTCCTCTTTGAAATACCCAGATAATAGTATCTCATGCATAGTTACTGAGTTTTTCAGATGCTAAAAACTGAAAGGAAGAAATCAACTACTTGATGGTCATAAACATATAGCTCCCAGATCTACTGGCACTCACCAGGAGACTGATAATGCTAACTCTATGACACTACCTTGTTACCTCATCAACCAATCAGAGAGCTATGCACAAGCTAGTCACATACCCTGGGACCCCCTCCCTTACCTGACCTTTGAAAAGGCTTTGCAGAAACACTTCAAGGAATCTGGGGTTTGGGGAGCCTGAACCACCAGTTTCCTCACCTGGCTTTCCTCCAAACTCTGATGTTTCTCAGTTTATTTGACCTCACTGTGCATCAGGCACATGGACTTATATTTGATAACATACTAAGATCAGCCTCTAGATCATGGTGAGCATACAGCCAATTAATTAAGATATGCCTGAAGATGGTACTGCATTTTCAAGAGTCTGATTGGTCAGACTCTTCAGTAAGTTCACGCTGCAGACTGGAAAGGGAGGTCTCTGCTGCATTAGCCACATGAGCCAGTTTACCAAAAGGCTGTCCATATCACAGAGCTAAAAGCAGCTATGTGCCGCTAATTGTTTCACAGTTCACCGTTCAGGAGAAAAAGTATTGATTCCTTTTGTTTGCCAATTTCCACAGTGTAAATATTCCCAATACAGCTCATTTTAAGCAACAAATGTGATATCAATAAGTTCTTGAGATTCCTGAAACTCCAGCAGTAAACTTTACCACTACAACGGCTAAAGGAATAATAGGTACATGGATAGTTTGTGTTGACTTCGTTCTATTAAACACATGTATTTTCAGATTAAGTCAGGAACTAAAAGGATAAACTGATAAATTTCTATTCTTCAAAAGACATCATCAAAAAATGAACAACACACCACAGACGGGGAGAAGAGAGTTCATGTATACATATACATATATAAACATAAGATGCCTAGAATATAAAAACAAATGTTGCATAAATCAATAAGAAAAGGGGTAAATAAAATGGTTTTAAAAAATGAACAAAAGACTTTCACAGGCTCTTCATTAAAGACTATATCCAACTCTCATGGTTCACAAGTATTTGAAAACACTCAGAATCATTACTCTGAGGGAAATGCAAATTAAACCACTATGCAATACTGCTATGATATATTCCCAGAGGGTTGGAGATAGTGATGGGTAATACCAGGATGAGGAGATGAGAATACCAGCATGAGGATGCAGAGAAACTAATATCCTCATATTTTGGCAGTGATTGTGGACATTTGCAAAACCTTGTTGCAATTCCTCCTACAACTAAACACATGCTTATCCTATGAATAGCCTATGTATCCATTAAGAGAAAAAAGTTTTAAAATTATGAAATATCTATACACTATAATGTCTAGCATTAAAAAAGAATGAACAGCTGAGCCATAACCCCACAAAAATATGGGTGAATTTAAAAAAATATGATGATGGGCCAAAGATGCCAGACATAAAAGAATACATTCTGTGTGGAGCTTTCAAATGAAGTTCAAGAACAGAAAAAACTAATCTATGGGGATAAGAGTCAGAATGGTGGTTATCTAGAGTGGGGGGATAGGCAATATTATTGATTATAGGCAGTAGTTAGAGACCTGGGTTTGATCCCTAGGTTGGGAAGATTCCCTGGAGAAGGGAAAGGCTACCCACTCCAATATTCTGGCCTGGAGAATTCCATGGACTGCATAGTCCATTGGCTTGCAAAGAGTCGGACATGACTGAGCAACTTTCACTTTCAATCTTCTAGGATGTATTCATCCATAAGATTTCTTCATCCTGTACATTTGAGACTTAAGTATTTCATTGCATGTAAATTATGGCTTTGATTTTTTAATAAAAGTAATTTGGGGATCCCTTGGGCAAGTGCATCCTTTCAGTCTCTGAATCATTCACAGCCAAGGTCCCAGGTAGAGGGATGTTTTAATGCAGAATATTCTTGAGCATGTGCCCCTGCATCAAATGCCAGAGAAGCTTGCTTTCCATGACTGCTCTCTTTATAAAAATTTCTCTTACATGAACCCTTAACCTTTAGTTCAGTTCAGTTCAGTCGTTCAGTTGTGTCTGACTCTTTGTGACTCCATGAACTGGAGCACGCCAGGCCTCCCTGTCCATCACCAACTCCTGGCGTTCACTCAGACTCACGTACATCGACTCAGTGATGCCATCTAGCCATCTCATCCTTGGTCAACCCCTTCTTCTCCTGCCCCCAATCCCTCCCAGCATCAGAGTCTTTACCAATGAGTCAACTCTTCACATGAGGTGGCCAAAGTACTGGAGTTTCAGCTTTAGCATCATTCCTTCCAAAGAAATCCCAGGGCTGATCTCCTTCAGAATGGATTGGTTGGATCTCCTTGCAGTCCAAGGGACTCTCAAGAGTCTTCTCCAACACCATAGTTCAAAAGCATCAATTCTTCAGCACTCAGCCTTCTTCACAGTCCAACTCTCACATCCATACATGACCACAGGAAAAACCATAGCCTTCACTAGATCCTTAATTCAACATGAGATCTAAAGCTTAGGGTCACTGAGTCAGTAACTGAGATGATCTGTATTACAGACTCAGGTAAAGCATGTTGGATGAATTGTATTATTTTATGCTTTTCTTTCTTTTTTTGTCAATTATCCAGTTCCTGATAATTTACCAGGTTCTAAATACTTATCAACCTTTGTCTTTGCAAGGAGATGTAGACTTTTTCAGATGACTTTTAAAATTGTTGGTTTATTAAATAGGAGATAAATTATTAGTCTTTGTCTTGTCTGATTATCACCCTTAAACATTTTGTACAAGCTTTATATCTCTAGAACATCACTCTTTACTAATCTACAGATTTTAACATTATTTGTCTGCACAAAAAAACCCTCTTCTTGTTAGGTAATAATTCCTCAAATATTTCTTCTGCATTATTTTGTTTGGTTTGTTTCAGGACCTTTTTTTCCTGTCATAACTAAAACAAAACCATGTTAACAAAGTATGATTAAAACAACTGTGCCATTAAAAATAAGACATATGACATATCATCGCTTGTGTGAGCTTCAGCAATTTACATTCATAAAATATGGCCAATTGTTACCTAGTCCAAGTTCGGTCATTAACTGGGAGGTGTTGAGGAAAGGAATAGTTACTTTTTTCAGAAAGTCAAGCATCTGAGAAGATGGCAGACTAGGGTCCTAGAGTGTCTTATCAGGGTCTGGGTGCTAGTTTCTTTTGTAGAGCAGAGAAGAGGAGGTGAGGAAGTAAAGTAAAAGCCTAGGGGAGGGGATGTGTTAATTTCTTCTTTCCTCTAGTCTTTCACAGACAGGCAAGGTCAGAAAGTCTCCCTGTAAGCTGAACAAAGGGACTTTAACATTCAGGTAGAGGAGCAGGGTTCCCCAAGGTCATCATGTAGGCTATAGCTATAGACAACATCTTTTTACTGATTATACCAACAAAAGTAATGAAAACTGAAAGTGAAAGTCACTCAGTGTCCAACTCTGCGACCCCATGGACTATGCAGTCCACATAATTCTCCAGGCCAGAATACTGGAGTGGGTATCCGTTCCTTCCCCAGGAGATCTTCTTAACCCAGGGATAAAACTCAGGTCTCCCACATTGCAGGTAGATTCTTAACTAGCTGAGCAACAGGTAATGGAAAGCAAGTTTAAAGTAAAAGAAACAGATCTAACAGGGAGTCAGATTTTGTGCTTACCTGTTTCACAATGACATCTTATATACAGTCAAGGGCTGCCTATCCATAGACTATCTTTAGGTTATCACTTATTAACAGTCTTTTGATACAGTGGTTCTCCTAGCTATGAATCTACTTTTAGTTTTACAAGCCTACAATAATTTTTTTTAAGATGAAGACTAATCAGGACTTCAAGGAATATTAAAGATCATCTAGTTCACCTTCCTTCTCCATATTTACATATAACATGGAAAGTAGGGGAGGAAGCTTACATCATTTATCCAGCATTATTTAGTTAGTAAGGGGTTAAGCTTGTATAGCACTGAGTCTCTTGCTTTTTGGCTTGTTTCTATACTCATGAGAAATTTAGCCAAACATTCTACTGAAACTAAGATTACTGATACCCATTACTTTTGCCTGAAAATGCCAGTCTAATTGAACTCTAAATTTTTATGTGCTATGATTTCCTGATTTCAAACCTCCCTTCAAGACCACTGTTGGCAACTTACTTGCTAACCTTCAAAGAAACAAACACATCAAGTGAGCCAATCAATCTGTATAAAACATCTTCCTCCTTTCTTGCCAAGAGAAAACAAAATGGAACTCTTATATTTGATTATGATAATTTAACAATATCACCATTGTCATATACATAGGGAGGCCTGGCGTGCTGCAATTCATGGAGTTACAAAGAGTCAGACATGACTGAGTGACTGTTCTGAACTGAACTGATACAGTCCAATAATAACAGTGCTCAGAAGACTATATATCAGGGTGAATGGAGAACCAAAGAATCCTATGCACAATAAAAATGGATCAAAATTAGAATTTTGCTGTTCATTCTTCTCTTTTGTTCATTTTTCTGTTTTTTTTTTTTTTTTGGTATAGAAAATACAAACTGATAAGAATAAACAGGGAAATCATTTGCTTTTTGACCTAGCACAGAGAGTATTATATTAAGAGATAACTGGAACAATACAGAGTTACTCTACTTTTTCTTTGCTCTAACTGTCTGTAACATGGAACATAATCTTCATGTTGGAAAGATACAAAAACAGTGAGAAGTAATATGAGGTAATTTTAAAAAAATGATACATGGAGTTCAACACACAAGTTTGGATCCAGACTCTTCTTTCATGAGTTATATGATCTCATACAACTTATTTGCTCTGAGTCTTGCTTGATGATATCAATAGTTCCATCCCCAGAGCATTAAGAGAATTAAGTGAGATAATGCATGGAAGGCACTTTGACACAGTAACAGTCCAAGAAATGGTAGGTAATAGGGGACAGAAGCCCAAAGTATGTTAAAAACTATCTAAGAATTCTAAATTTAACAATCTGTCAAGGCCTTGAAGAATCGGATGCCAATGTACTGAAATAATTTCTAACAGCAATAATGATGCTATTGCTACCAGTCTTTGAGAAGTCATGGCAAATGACAGATGTGCTAAATTGCTTGCCCAAATTTTCAAAAAAGAGGGAAAAAGAGGATTCTCAAAATTTAGTAATTCCAACCAACAACTAGATGTTTTAATCTCCATGACATTCCAGATGAGTTACGGATTATGAAACGGATATTCTAAATGCAATTTTAAAAGTAAGTTGTGATTGCTAAAACCAGCATTTAGTCAAGTGCAAGTCATCCTGATAGCAACAAGGTTTCCTCTTTTTTTTCTTGGAGAGGCTAAATGCCTAATCAGAGAAATGCCACAATGTATCTGCATTTCAACAGAATATGTAACAAAGGTTTCAGAAACCTTTAATATACACTTATTAATATCCAGAGGGAGCTATTAAGTACAGTACTTTGTAGATTACTTGTCATAGTGCCTCCCCCAACCACCCCACCTGCAGAGCAGCTGAAAGAAATTAGGTTAGGCATAACATTGTAGAGAAACACAAGTCTAGTCTAAGCCTGGACAGTAATACTCTGCACTGGTCAGGTAGTCTTTGAGATACTGTTTATCTCCAAACATCATTTTTTACAGAAACTCTGAGAAACTAGACTATGTCCAAAGAGGAAACCAGTGTAATGCATTATATAAAGCTATATATTTTTAAAAATGCAATATATTATAAAGAAAATAATTAGGACATGTTATGGACTCAATAACAGTTATTAAAGCTCAACATTCAGAAAACTAAGATCATGGCATTTAGTCCCATCACTTCATGGAAAATAGATGTGGAAACAGTGAAACAGTGTCAGACTTTATTTTGGGGGGCTCCAAAGTCACTGCAGATGGTGACTGCAGCCATGAAATTAAAAGACACTGACTCCTTGGGAGGAAAGTTATGACCAACCTAGATAGCATATTCAAAAGCAGACACATTACTTTTTGTTGTCTGCTTTTACAAGACTCTGAACTTGAGTTTTAAAGCAAGTTTCAGCACTGGATTTAAGGCTCTGTGTTACCCCTGTCTCTTATACACATCTAGATGTGTATAAGAGACAGACTCTGCACTGGTCAGGTAGTCTTTGAGATACTGTTTATCTCCAAACATCATTTTTTACAGAAACTCTGAGAAACTAGACTATGTCCAAAGAGGAAACCAGTGTAATGCATTATATAAAGCTATATATTTTTAAAAATGCAATATATTATAAAGAAAATAATTAGGACATGTTATGGACTCAATAACAGTTATTAAAGCTCAACATTCAGAAAACTAAGATCATGGCATTTAGTCCCATCACTTCATGGAAAATAGATGTGGAAACAGTGAAACAGTGTCAGACTTTATTTTGGGGGGCTCCAAAGTCACTGCAGATGGTGACTGCAGCCATGAAATTAAAAGACACTGACTCCTTGGGAGGAAAGTTATGACCAACCTAGATAGCATATTCAAAAGCAGACACATTACTTTGCCAACAAAGGTCCATCTAGACAAGACTATGGTTTTTCCAGTGGTTATGTGTGGATGTGAGAGTTGGACTGTGAAGAAAGCTGAGCGCAGAAGAATTGATTCTTTTGAACTGTGGTGTTGGATAAGACTCTTGAGAGTCACTTGGACTGCAAGGGGATCCAATCAGTCCATTCTAAAGGAGATCAGTCCTTGATGTGCGTTGGAAGGACTGATGCTAAAGCTGACACTCCAGTACTTTGGCCACCTCATGCAAAGAGTTGACTCATTGGAAAAGACTCTGATGCTAGGAGGGATTGGGGGCAGGAGGAGAAGGGGCAGGAGGATGAGATGGCTGGATGGCATCACTGACCTGATGCACATGAGTTTGAGTGAACTCCAGGAGATGGTGATGCACAGAGAGGCCTGACGTGCTGTGGTTCATGGGGTTGCAAAGAGTTGGACATGACTAAATGACTGAACTGAACTGATGGACTCAATATTTGTGCATTTTCCCCACCCAAACCACACACTGAAATCTTAATCCTTAATATGATTGTACTTGGATGTGGGGGGTTCTTCAGAAGGTGTTAGGCCATGAGGGTAGAATCCACACAAATGGGATTCATACTCTTAGAGAAATTTCAGACAGTTTGCTTATTCCTTCTTATGGGTAAAGATGTAACAGGAAGATGGCTGTTAAAGAACTAGGAAATGAGTCCTCACTTTACATGTATCTGCTAGATCTTGATCTTGGACTTTCCAGTCCCTATTTCATGAGAAATAGGGGCTTCTTTGGCAGTCTAGTGGTTATGAATCTGCCTTGCAATGCAGGGGACATAGGTTTCATCCCGGGTGGGGGAACTAAGATTCCACATGGTGTGGGGCAACTAAGCCCTCGAGCCACAACCACTGAGCCCAAAGAGCTACAACAGAGGGAAAACTATGAGCTGGAACAAAAGATCCCAGGTGCCAACTAAGAATCAACATAGCCAAAAATAAATATTTTTAAAATGAAATATGAGAAATAAATGCTATTGTTTAAGTCACTCATTCTGTAGTATTTTTGTTAGAGCAGTCCAAATGGACTAAGAATTACTATGGAAGAGACACCTTTGGGAGTAGGGCCATTCCGTAAGTCAATTACAAAATTACAGACAAGGAATTAGAATCATTCTGTTTAAACAACCAGAGATAAGAGTGTTATGTAGAAATTATAAGGAGGCAATGTCTCATTCTGTAGTATTTTTGTTAGAGCAGTCCAAATGGACTAAGAATTACTATGGAAGAGACACCTTTGGGAGTAGGGCCATTCCGTAAGTCAATTACAAAATTACAGACAAGGAATTAGAATCATTCTGTTTAAACAACCAGAGATAAGAGTGTTATGTAGAAATTATAAGGAGGCAATGTGTACAGATTTTGGCTGAATTTAAAGACTTGTGAGAGCATTGGTGTTGGGAATTGACAGACTGGAGTTACATGCCTAGCCTACAACACCGTAGATATTCTGAGCACAGGACCCAACCCCTCAGAATCTGTTTTCTTATCTGTCATGTAGGAACATTCACAAAAGGACTACAAAGTAAAAATCCTATACTGAATTTGAAAAGATCTACATAGTTCCTGGCACATTAACAGTCAATAAATGGAACTCTAATTGTGTTAATAACAGTTAGTGTTGTCCAACAAGAAAAAGGTTGAAGAACCTCTGATTATGGAAAACATCTTCAGAGTGAAAATGATCAAGCACATTTTTAATCACTTAAAATAACTGAAAGCCTACTGTGAGCAGCACATGTTAAGAGTAGTTATGACTCAGTTTCTATCTCTCTGAACTAGCAATCACATGGGGACCAGCCAGGGAAATGAGGCAAATACATTAACAAACCATGACACAAAGAAAAATGCCATCAAAGTTACAAGAGGCTCAAAAATTGAGTACATGAGTGCTAATCCTTTTGAGGGAAATATGGAAAGCTTCATGAAAGTGGTAGCTTAAGGAGAATGGGGAAAATTTTCATGGGTGGGGCAACAGAAGAAGCAGCACTGTATATACAGGGAGGATCTGTTATGAAGAGAGGTCCAGGCAGGCAAACACAGGGACAGATTCAGAGAAGCAGCAGAGTTTGTAGGGATCCAATGGCAAGTCTCCAGAGAAGGCAATTCCACTCGACTCCAGAACTCTTGCCTGGAAAATCCCATGGACAGAGGAGCCTGGTAGGCTGCTCCATGGGGTTGCTAAGAGTCAGACACGACTGAGCAACTTCCCTTTCACTTTTCACTTTCATGCATTGGAGAAGGAAATGGCAATCCACTCCAGTGTTCTTGCCTGGAGAATCCCAAGGATGGGGGAGCCTGGTGGGCTGCCGTCTATGGTGTTGCACAGAGTTGGACACGACTGAAGCGACTTAGCAGCAGCAATGGCAAGTCTCAAGAAAACTGAAACATAAATCTAAATGATTTGGAGGTGGGAGTGGGTCACAGGATGAGTCTTGGACTTGGAGATCAGTGAGGAGACAGACAGTAGATATCTTGAGGGAGAGGAGTGACTTTATCAAAACTGTGCTTTCAAAAACTGAATATGGCAATGACAATAAACTTAGCTAGGATGTGTGTGACTCCCAGTGCAAGAAAGTCAGTAAGAAAACATGTGTATACCTGTGGTGGATTCATGTTGACATATGGCAAAACCAATACAATACTGTAAAGTAATTAACCTCAAATTAAAATAAATTTATATATATATATATATATTAAAAGAAAAATAGCACTATAGGTTAAAAAAAAAGGGTATGGGGGGGAAATCTCAAACATCATGGAAGCAATGAGAATGGAGAGGAATCCTTAGTGAGTCACATATGTAAAACAGGTTGTTGGGGAAGATGTGGCAGTAAGTTAGACGGTGATGGCCTCAAGTGAAGTTTTAGTTAAAGGCAGTTTTCAGTAGGAAGATCAAGATTAAGGTTAATTTTTCTCCGCAGAACAGCACATAGTAAACCATTATTAAATATTTGTTCAGTAGATGAATTACATGAATGAATGATCTGGACTGAGGTCTAAGTAGAAGAGTGGAAAATGGTAATAGATGAATTAAAGCTTATGGGAGTCAGTATGAAGAGGGTGAGGCTGGCCGCATAGAGCTGGGGGTTAAGCAGTGACACATGTGGAGGGAGGCCTAGGAGCTAGATTCAGGGTCTGCTTACCGAAGCAGGAGATGCAGGAGACAGGAGTTCATTCCCCGGGTGGGGAAGAGCCCCCGGAGAAGGAAATGACAATCTAAGACTCCTGTATTTTTGCCTGAAAATTCCATCGACAGAGGAGCCTGGTGGGTACAGTTCATGGTGTCACAAAGAGTCAGACATGACTGAGTGGCTGAGGACTGGGGGTTAAGCAGTGACACATGTGGAGGGAGGCCTAGGAGCTAGATTCAGGGTCTGCTTACCGAAGCAGGAGATGCAGGAGACAGGAGTTCATTCCCCGGGTGGGGAAGAGCCCCCGGAGAAGGAAATGACAATCTAAGACTCCTGTATTTTTGCCTGAAAATTCCATCGACAGAGGAGCCTGGTGGGTACAGTTCATGGTGTCACAAAGAGTCAGACATGACTGAGTGGCTGAGGACAAGCTCACAAGGACAGCCAGAGCCCAAGGATCAAATCCAGCCCAGCACCTGATTCTGTGCAGCCCACGAGCTAAGAATAACTTGTGCATTGTTAACTAATCAGAAAAACATCTGAAGAAAAGTAATATTTGATGACAAGCGAAAATAAATATTAAACTCAATTTTCAGTGTCCATAAATAAAATAACTGCTTTTTGGTTCTTATTATTGCAGAAAGGACCAGCCTGCTCGTTAAGCAGTACTGACATGCTAAAAGGACTTTATAAATATTATCTATATAAATCTCACTACAACCTATGAAACATAACTCATTCCCATTTACCAATGAGCATACTGAAGCTTGTACTTCAGTAAAGTTTCCACAGTTCATTCCAGACTTCCCATTCCCCTTGGATAAAGCCCTGGCTCTAAGTAGTGAGACCATGAGGTGCTTATAAAAGAGGGCTGAGGAGTGTGCTTAATGCTACAGAGCAGCTTTGGAACAGAATCAGAAGAGGAGAATGGTTTAGGCAGACACGTTTCTAAGACTGGTGTATGAATTAATTTAATTCTCATAACTGCTCCGTGATTTGAATCATATTATTATTAATATCCCATGTTGGTATAGGGGTGGCCTTCTTAAAGACCATTTCCTGGATAAAAGGCTCAAACACTTTTGAGTCTTTTCACAGGGGACACCACGTGGCCTCCAAAGATTCATCCAACCCTAAAAGTCTAGAATCCCTCGTTCAGAAGTACTTAGGGAGGGCTTCCAATGGATTGAGGGTTCCAGGGTCCTGCATTCTTCCCCTGCGACTGGGCTCTCATACTCCTCATTCCCTCCTCCACCCTCATCCCCCAGACAGGCTTCTCAGACCTTTCAGTTAATTTGAGGTTGGCCAAAACACTCACCTAGGGTTTTGGTGTAACATTTTATGGGAAAACCTGAATGACCTTTATGGCCAACCCAAAAGCTCTGATCCTGAATCACAACAACCTAACCAGCACCTGAAGAAATGCGGCAGAGTTTAAAGTTTAATTGTGCTGGAGTGTGAAGGCAGGAAACTCCCCTACAGAAAGCCTAGAGGCAGACGACAATCCTTTGTCTCAGATTCAGCAGCTGTCTCCAGAAGAGAAGGAAAGCCTTGAACTGGCCTGTTTTCTTCTGTCGGTGTGGTTAGCACTTTGGTGGCCGCTTACTCCAGGCAGCTGCTGCCAAAACAGGAAGAGCTTTGAATGTTGTCTGCTTTTACAAGACTCTGAACTTGAGTTTTAAAGCAAGTTTCAGCACTGGATTTACTGCTCTGTGTTACCCTCTCCTTTTCTTCTAAGATGACTGTGGCCTAAAATAAATAAATTTATATTTTAAAAAATTTTAAAAAAAGAGATAACTGTGGCCCAGTGAAGTCTCAGGGGCAAAGTCCTGTGCAAATACTTAGTATCAGCTTTTGCACACCCAGCCTTGCCAGCACTTTCAGTTCAAAGCAGGACTGTTGTGAGGTTGTTTTGTTTTTTTTTTTCTGGATAGAACCCAGTGGGGAGTGAGGAGAGAAAGAAGGAACTAGGAAGGGAAAGGAAGGAAGTTAAACGTCCCTTCCTTCCCTTCTCTCAGAAAACCAAAAATGGCATCTTCCATGAGGAGCCTGTTTACTGACCACAGCAGATACGTTGAGTCCTTCCGGAGGTTTCTCAGGAATTCCACGGAGCACCAGTGTATGCAGGAATTCATGGACAAGAAGCTGCCGGGCATAATAGCAAGGTAACAGCAACAGAAAACACAGGCCGTCTTTTGTGCAAGGGACAAGCCTGGGCGCGCTCTGTGCAGTGATAGATGGGTCGTGCCGGCCGCAGGCTGGGCTGCGGGGTAAGGGGAACTGACAGCAGCTCGGCTTGTCCCCGAGCGGCCCCCTGTCGCGTTTCAGTTAGCCGATCGCTAGAAGCATTCAAAAGCTCTGATTTGTGCGGATTTCTAGCTGCTCGGCGATAAGCGTTAACCCTTTAAAGGTACAAACTCACGTTCCTTTGGGAAAAGATAAGATCCAGATCTTTGAGATGAGATTTTTCGGCCCTCCTCCAAATTTTATGTTTCAAAAAACCCCAGAGTCTAGTGTTCTTTGAATTAGAATCAAATAATTACCAAATACTGTGTACCCCTGGGGATTGAGTGGATGCCTCTCAGTTCTTTTAACACCCCTTTAAATTCATTTTCCTTATCCATTATCATAGTTACCACTCTCCAAAAGAAAAACTGTCTTTTTTACTTTCAAGTTAATATTAACAATGTGGCCCTACCAAGGCATTTTTACCTTATCAATGAAACTCACTAGTTCTTATCCTTCTGGCAGACTGCCTTTTTTTTTTTTTGGTGATTAATGTGTTCAATTTGTGCCAGAGCTGATAAGCATTATGAGAGTAACAGATTCCACATGGTAAAGATAATCAAATCACCTATCTGGGGGCGGATTGCTGTAACCTGACTCTGCTTCAGGAAATAATGATGGAAAACTGGGAAAAATGACTGTGGATCCAATTTGCAGCAGCAAAAAGAAAAAAAAACAACTGATATTTTGGTCTTTCTGTTGGGTTTTTCTGTTATAGGCCTGAAACTCTTTAACCAGGGCAGTTAAATCTGCCTGACTAGAGAAGATATTGTTGGGTGTATAATATATGGAATTTTGCTACCTTTTCTTTTTTATTTGTCATGGTTCAGTTTTCAATTTTTTTAAACTGTTACATATTAATAAATAATAGGCTAACAGGACTTCCCAGGTGGCACAGTGGGGAAAAAAAAACCCACTTGCCAGTGCAGAAGATGCAGAAGACACAGGTTTGATTCCTGTGTGGGGAAGATCCCCTAGAAGAGGAAATGGCTACCGACTCCAGTATTCTGGAAAAATTCCATGGACAGAGGAGCCTGGTGGGCTAAAGTCCACGGAATTGTAAAATGTTGGACATGATTGAGTGACTGAGCATACATACAGTAGGAAAATAAAGCAAAAATCATTCGCTAGACTGCATCTTGACAATTAGTTATTACCTGGGAATTAACTTTCTGGAAAAGCAAACTCCCTGGGGGTCTAGTGAAGGCCGGAGGGCCATAAATTCCTGTGGAGCCCGGAGAGCGATAAAACAATAGATAAGGACCTGCCTTCCTGCTGGCGCCTGAAGGCCGCATTCCAGGAGATAGGGTGCACCTCCCCCCGGAAAGCCCCTTAGAGAGCCTAATGGCCATATGGGATAAGGGCCTGATTTTTAAGGTTTAGCAAAGAGTTTTAGGGAAAATTTAACTCTAAGGGGCAGGCTATTTTCCATGAGGTATGGCCTGCCTCCGGGGTTTTAACAGAACAAAGAAAACTTTTTTAAAATTTAACTTTTTCCCTTCATAACCATCTGTGTTCTAGTCTGTGGTTACACAGATCCTTGGTTTACTCCAGCCATGTTAGGTTTGAAGCCATATGATTGATGCACAGAACATAATGAATGATGATCCCTGTCCTATCTTCAAGTGTATACAATCTAATTGGAAATACTAAATGTGAAATCTGTGAACTAGTGGAGAATTTTCAAAGGCATAACTAAGTTTGCCTTATAGTGGTAATATCCATTTAGAAATCATCTGAATCATATTTTTTAAGTAATTTTTTTCTGAAGGTGATGTGAAATGAGGTTTAGCTAAAGGACTTTCAAAACTGCTACTTAAAGTTGTTTATCAGTTATCAATAGGCAACATGTCTGCTTAATTTTTCAATTTTATTAAAGCAAGATGTTCTCATATTTTAAAAAGTCAAATGATTCTGAGACGTTTACAGTAATAACAACAAAAATAGTGGTTTCCTGCCCTAACCACTCCCATTCCTGATTCATGCTCTCTATGGAGACAATGACTTTCAACATTGTGAAATCATTTAGTTATTTCTTATGGAATTTTCTTTCCTAATTCTAAATAACATGTTATTCTCTTCCTTAATTTTGATGTATTAAAAGTGCTAAATAAACACGCACATCTCTCTCCTCACCATGTCAATACAATATATATATGTACATATATAGCATGTATATATATGTGTGTGTGTTTATACATGCATATATACCTTATATATGTCTAAATTTTTATTAGTTTATATCATATGA
>SJYC01126651.1:0-63794 GCA_006408675.1 Madoqua kirkii
TAACTTTTTGTTTTTCCTAGAGTTACCTATTGATTTTAGTTTATATTCTTAGTTTTCCATGTACCTATCACTATTTATACCCCAAACAAATATTAATATCTCAATATATTCCAACAGATCAAGTAATCTATTAATTTTTCCTCATGGGAACATTGTTTCTGGACTTTTCTGTTTTTTTGTTTTTGTTTTTTCCAGTTTGGCTTGATTTGGTTTTGGCCTGATAAGGGAATTTATTTCACCTTATAGAATTTCTCTTCTCCTCTCTCCTGTACTAAATTCTCTTATTCTGAATTCCATGCTGTGTTTTTCTTGGTTTCTTTAATCTTTTAACCCGATTCTAATCCTTTGAGGGCTTTCTAAGAAAGAGTGCATGGGAAGTAAATTTTTGAGACTTTGTATGTTTAAAAATGCCTTCTCTCTGCTCATCTTTGTTAGAGTTAGATAGCTAAGGTATAAAACTCTGCACTGAAAATTATTTTATACGAGAAATTTAAAGATATTTTTCCATGGTCTTATAACCACTAGAGGGCTTCCCTCATAGCTTAGTTGGTAAAGAATCTGCCTGTAATGCAGGAGGCCCAGGTTCGATTCCTGGGTTGGGAAGATCCTTTGGAAAAAGAAATGGAAATCCACTTCAGTATTCTAACCTGGAAAATCCCATGGACAAAGGAGCCTGGCAGGCTACAGTCCATGGGATTGCAAGAGTCAGACACGACTTAGCCACTAAACCACCACCATAGCCACTAAAGTTACTACTGAGAAAGCTAATACCATTCAAATTCTTCATCTTTAGCTTGTGACCTTTTGCTACATGTTTTGTTTTTGGTTCTTTTTAAGGGTCTTCTCTTATACCTAATATTCTGAAATTTTAAGATAATAATTTATGGTGTGGGTGTTTTTCACCCATTTTTGTGGGTAGTCCCTGGGTCATTTCAATTACGATTCAGATCCTTCAGTTCAGGGAAGCGTTGGTATTATTTAATCATTCCTCCCCTCCTTTTTTGTCTTTCTGGAACTTTTATTATCAAACAGAGGACCTCCTAAATCAATTCTCTAATTTTCTTCTGTTTCCAGTTTCTCCCAATTTTATCTTTCAGCCCTCTATTATTCAGTATTGTGTTTTTAATTTCCAAGAATATTCCTTTTTTATAGCATCCTGTTCATCTTTCATAGATAGTCTACCTTCCTTTATCTATTATAAAATTTTCCTCTGCTTTCTGCATGTTTCTTCTAAATTCACCTTTTCTGTTTCTTCTGGTCTCTCTGTCATTGCTTTCCTGTTAGCTCAGTCAGTACAGGATCAGTCTGCAATGCTTGAGACCACCTGCAAAGCAGGAGACCCTGGTTCAATCCCTCTGTTTGGAAGATCCCATGGAGAAGGAAATGGCAACTCACTCCAGTATTCTTGGTTGGGAAACCCCATGGACAGAGGAGTCTTGTAGGCTACAGTTCATGGGGTTGTAATGAGTTGGACATGACTTAATGACTAAACCACCACCACCATCATGTTAGGGGAGCTACCCAGCTACCTGATAAGCCTTGGTTGTCCATCCAGTTAAATAATGAGACACTAAAAATTGGTTCAGATCCTCTTTGTCTATGTACTGAAATAGTCTGTTGAGCAGGTGATTTGTAGTAATTAGATGTGGACTTAGCTCTTGATGGAGGATTCTCAGGTACTAATATAGATAAATTTATCAATGAGATGGGTTATTTCCTCAGGGAGGAATTATTCAATCACCTGTCTGGGGGTAGAAAGCAGAGAGGAGCTATAAATAGTAGCTTATTGTTGTCATCATGAGTACATCATGAAAAATACTGGGCTGGAAGAAGCACAAGCTGGAATCAAGATTGCTGGGAGAAATATCAATAACCTCAGATATGCAGATGACACCACCCTTATGGCAGAAAGTGAAAAGGAACTAAAAAGCCTCTTGATGAAAGTGAAAGAGTAGAGTGAAAAAGCTGGCTTAAAGCTCAACATTCAGAAAACTAAGATCATAGCATCTGGTCCCGTCACTTCATGGGAAATAGATGAGGAAACAATGAAAACAGTATCAGACTTTATTTTGGGGGGCTCCAAAATCGCTGCAGATGGTGATTGCAGCCATGAAATTAAGAGACACTTACTCCTTGGAAGGAAAGTATGACAAACCTAGATAGCATGTTGAAAAGCAGAGATATTACTTTGTGCCAAGGTCCAGCCTCAGCAGAGTCCAGGGATATCCTCAGGATGGACGACATCTGTGAATGAAGAAAGATAGAGAAAGAGATAGGGAAAGAATGACACGGGGTCACCAAGCTTCAGTGAGCGAGGCCCGTTACTTTATTTTCAGAGAGGGCTTTTATAACCTGAGTTGTACATACAGCAAGGTGAAAAATGCAGAGTCAACTCAACATTCCATCAGTATTAACTTTTATTGATACCAGGTTCTTTTCTGTAAGAGTCTTATTTTTTGTACATTATCTTCTGGCCCAGAGGCCTGTTGATATTTTAGGACCCCTTTTTAATAAAGGTTGGTCAGCCAGAACAATAATTTTCCCTTAAAGTGTTTCTTCTTAAATTTCTAGCCTGTGTCACCCTTAAAGTACAGAGCCACAATTTTATGGAGCAAAGATTCAGCGGGTTACAGCAAAGAAAGAACTTATTAACTCAAAGTCTAATGTTGATACTGCTAAAGCTGCTGCTTGTTTTTTCTACATCCTGACTATATGCAGTCCCAGGAACACAATGAATAAGGGATGTGAGAACTTGGCAGCAAGCATTGGCTCAACAATGTTGCAAGAGTCTGGATAAACCTGCCAAGTAAGCTAGAATGCTAACAAGGAGTTTGAATTGAAACACTCTTATCTTGTCCAGGAGACTTTTTAACTAAAGTCCTAAGTTAACTCTTTCCAGAGAAAGGTGGTTGGGAACAGCCCCCTGTTAATGTCAGAAGAGTTGGTGAAAGACATAAAATAGTAAGACAGATACTGGTTTTGCGGTAGATGCTCAAGCAGGTCCAGGGGGTCTGTAAAGTCCTGAGTCGTTGCTTATCAGGACTATTCCACATGACCTTGTCATGGGTGGAATCTCCTGTGCTGGCTCCTGGCAACTTTGCCAACAAATGTCCGTCTAGTCAATGCTATGGTTTTTCCTGTGGTCATGTATGGATGTGAGAGTTGGACTGTGAAGAAGGCTGAGTGGTGAAGAATTGCTGCTTTTGAGCTGTGGTGTTGGAGAAGAGTCTTGAGAGTCCCTTGGACTGGAAGGAGATCCAACCAGGCCATTCTGAAGGGGATCAGCCCTGGGGTTTCTTTGCAAGGAATGATGCTAAAGCTGAAACTCCACTGCTTTGGGCACGTCATGTGAAGAGTTGACTCATTTGAAAAGACTCTGATGTTGGGAGGGATTGGGGGCAGGAGGAGAAGGGGACAACAGAGGATGAGATGGCTGGATGGCATCACTGACTCAATGAACGTGAGTCTGAGTGAAATGTAGGAGATGGTGATGGACAGGGAGGCCTGCAATTCTGTGATTCATGAGGTTGCAAAGAGTCAGACATGACTGAGTGACTGAATTGAACTGATTGTTGTCACATGTAATGCATTTAGACTTTTGCCTGGAAAATAGCAATTTTTTCAGTAATTCTTAGGTGTCATCACACTATATGAAATAGAATAATAGTAGTATCTAACTCACAGAGGTGTTGTAAGAATTCAAAGGGTTAATTCATTACAGATGGCAAATGAAAAGTGTGAAAGTGTTAGCTGCTCAGTCTTGTCTGACTCTTTGCACCTCCATGCACTGTAGCCCACCAGGCTCCTCTGTCTATGGGATTCTCTAGGCAAGAAAACTGAAGCGGATTGCCTTTTCCTTTTCTAGAGGATCCTCCAACCCAGGGATTAAACCTGGTCTCCCACACTGCAGGCAGATTCTTAACCTTTTGAGTTACTAGAGATAGCCAATCAGTTCAGTTCAGTTCAGTTGATCAGTCATGTCTGACTCTTTGCAACCCCATGAATTGTAGCACACTAGGCCTCCCTGTCCATCACCAGGTCCCCAAGTTTACTCAAACTCATGTCCATTGAGTCAGTGATACCATCCAACCATCTCACCCACTGTCATCCCCTTCTCCTCCCGCCTTCAATCTTTCCCAGCATCAAGGTCTTTTCAAATAACTCAGTCTTCACATTAGGTGGCCAAAGTGTTGGAGTTTCAGCTCTAGCATCAATCCTTCCCATGAATATCCAGGATTGATGTCCTTTAGGATGGATTGGTTGGATCTCCTTGCAGTCCAAGGGACTCTCAAGAGTCTTCTCCAACACCACAGTTCAAAAACATCAATTCTTCAGTGCTCAACCTTCTTTACAGTACAACTCTCATATCCATATAACCACTGGAAAAACCATAGCTTTGACTAGATGGACCTTTGTTGGCAGAGTAATGTCTCTGCTTTTTAATAAGCTGTCCAGGTTTGTCATAGCTTTTCTTCCAAGGAGCAAGTGTCTTTTAATTTCATGGCTGCAGTCACCATCTGCAGTGATTTTGGAACCCCAAAATATAAAGTCTGTCACTGTTTCCATTGTTTCCCCATCTATTTGCCATGAAGTGATGGGACCAGATGCCATGACTTTAGTTTTATGAATGCTGAATTTTCAGCTAACTTTTTCACTCTCTTCTTTTACTCCCATCAAGAGGCTCTTTGGTTCTTCACTTTCTGCCATAATGCTGGTGTCATCTGCATATCTGAGGCTATTGATATTTCTCCCAGCAATCTTGATTCCAGCTTGTGTTTCTTCCAGCCCAGCATTTCTCATGATGTACTCTGCATATACATTAAATAAGCAGGGTGACAATATACAGTCTTGACATACTCCTTTCCCTATTTGGAACCAGTCTGTTGTTCCATGTCCAGTTATAACTGTTGCTTCTTGACCTGCATACAGATTTCCCCACAAAGACTGAGACAGAACTTTGTTTTGGTGTCTTCTGAGGAGGTATGGGTCAGCAGAGGACTGCTGTAGGGGCAGGGGCTTTGGGTGGAGTGACCTGGGTATGGCATAAGCTCTCTTGGAGGAGGTCACCATTAACCCATCATAGAGCCGCTAGAACGTACACAGGACTGGGGAAACAGACTCTGCAAGGGCACAAACAGAACCTTGTGTGCACTAGGACTCAGGAGAAAGGAGCAGCGACCCCACAAGAAATGGCCAACAGGCACAAGTTATGATGCCCAACATTACTAATTCTTAGAGACATACAAATCAAAACTAAAATAAGGTACCACCTCACATTGATGAGAATGACCATCACTAAAAAGTCAACAAATAACAATTGCTGGAGAAGATGTGGAGAAAAGAAAATCCTGCTACACTGTTGGTAGGAATGTAGGCTTGTGCCCCAACTATAGAAAATAGTATGGAGGTTCCTCAGAAAGCTAGAAACAGAATTATCATATGATTCCAGCAATCCCACCCTGGACATATATCCAGACAAAACCATAATTTGTAATGATACATGCACTTCTATGTTCAGAGAAGCACTTGTCACAATAGCCAAGACGTGGAAACAACCTAACGTCCATCAACAGATGAATGACTAAAGAAAATGGGGTGTATACACACAATGGAATACTACTCAGTCACTAAAATGAACAAAAAATGCCACTCGTGATCATGAGTTGGAAGATAATTAGAACTGAGGAAGGCAACTCATTCACAGATGTCCTTGACTCTATGCTTTCTAGTATTTTTAAGAACTATGATTGAATCTGTGTTCTTCCTATCTCTTTGGGCAGGCTCCTCAGTTTAGCCAAAAATCTAGCTTGTTTAGCATCCTAAAACACAAACAAGCACCATTCTTGCAGTTGATGTTTCCCCTCCAGTATCCTTTTTCCTTTTCACTCTTTTCATCCTTTTCAAAAATCTCTGTATCTTCTTTCTCTTTACCAATTTCACTTTTAATCCCACTGCCATCTGACTCCAGCTCTCAACCTCCTTTAAAGCTGCTGTTATCAGATATTCATATTGCTAAATTCAATGAAGAGTTGTCTTCTTTTTTATTATTTAAATACACTCTTATGCCTCTGACACTATCATTGGCTTTGTTCCTTCTCTAATTCTCTGATCACCTCCCTGAGCTTTCCTGTTTCCCTCTGTGTCTTCTTTGTGTGTTCCCCCATTATCCCATTACTTTTAAAACCTGGTACTGTGTCATGATCCCACTATTCTTCTTTTTGCAATATTCTTGCAAGATGGAATCTATTCTCTTAGTTTTGACCATTGCTCTATGATAATTCTCCAGAATATATCATTGATCCCAATCTCTCTTCTAACCAACTTCAATATTGCATATTCAGATATCTGCTGAATTCAGATTTATTGAAACCCTAAAAACATAAAACAAACAAAAAACTGACAAAACACACAAACTTGTCATGAAATTACATCCCCCAACTTCTTTTTCAACACCACTCTTAACCTGGTCATCCAAACTAGAAACATGTGGCAGTCGCTGTGCATCTCCTACTTTTTTCTGACCCATTATTTTTTTTAAAAAACATTTTACATCAGTCTAAAGAAAGTCCTACTATCACATCCCAATCCATTAAGTCCATTCTATTCCTATACAAAGTCATAAGCTTGGCTTTTATTATCTAAAAATTCAACTTGAGAGAAAAGTAGTATTTTACTCATGTTTATATATCAGTGCCTAGGACAGGCACATAATAAGTGTTTAATTAACATCTGTTTATTAAAAGGAAGTTAGCAAGAGGAAGGAAAGAAGGCAACTATCATAGAGATAGTATGAATCACCTTAGCTTTTCTCCCATCTACAATGAAAGAAGTGTGTGTCACTCAGTCATGTTTAACTCTTTGGGACCCCATGGATTGTAGACCACCAGGCTCCTCTGTCCATGGAGTTCTCCAGGCAAGAATATTGGAGTGGGTAGCCATTCCCTTCTCCAGGAGATCTTCCCAACCCAAGGACTGAACCCAGGTCTCTTGCATTGCAGGGGGAGTCTTTATCATCTGAGCCATCAGGGAAGCCCATTTACAATGAATGGTTTATTATAATGCCCAGACTCAAAGGCCACTTTTTCTGCTTTTATTCTCCGAACAGTCCTTAAACAAATGGTATTTCCTACCTCTGAGATGTCTACAGTGCTATTTCTAAAATTCTCCCAGTTAAAGACTATTAATGAGCAGAACCTTTACTTTCAAAGATTTGTAAAGACATCAATATAACCACTGAAATGATCAACACCTCTCGTATTGGCCTAATTTTTGTTCACTGTAATTTTCATCTGTTCTCTTCAACTAGACTTGATAATCAGATTTTATAAACTTCCTGGCACATTTTCCTTAAACTACATTTTTTTTTTTTCAGGATTGGAGACACAAAATCTGAAATTAAGATTCTAAGCATTGGCGGTGGTGCAGGTATGAACAATACATTTTAAAATTTGTGTTTCACTTCAGACATTATGAGCTTCCCTCATAGCTTAGTTAGTAAAGAATCTGCCTGCAAATGCAGGAGACCTGAGTTCAATTCCTGGGTTGGGAAGATCCCCTAGAGAAGTATATGGCAACCCACTCCAGTATTCTTGCCTGGGTAGCAGGTTACAATCCATGGATTCACAAGAGTTGAACATGACTTAACGACTAAACCTTACCAGACATCATGCTGCTTGATGGCAGTTTTGTTTGTTCTTTAGAAAAGCCATTTTCCTTCACTTTTGGAAGAGATTAGTTTATTAAAACTAGTAAGTGCCATATCACCTCAACTAAGATTAATGTCCTCATATATTTATGGGGTCTAGGACATCAGATTTCATTATTATCTGTAATAGGGATAAATATGATTTTATTTTTTTAAACATATAAAAAGCATGGAAAAACAGAATAATCTTGAAGATGACATTGAACCAGATGATTTAACTGTTCATATAAAGGAAACTTTCAAAAGACATTCCTTAAGTTTGTGCCACTTAAACAAGATCCATAGACTGGTTAGTGGTTTGCGAACTATTGCTGGTGCATGAGGAGATAAGCATGCCTTGGAATGTAAGTCAATGCACAGCTCCTTTAGTTGAGAAAGCATCACTATGGAGAAAAGTATGCTTTATGACATAGTGAATTTACCCTCTTGTGGCCCCACTCTTTGAGTTGCCGTGGCCTAAGCCATTTCTTTCCTCTGACTCAGGTTCACAGCTGCCTTTAAGCATTCAGCCCACTCCCCAACTCCCTTTCATAAGAAGTTCATGGTCTCACTACTTAGAGCCAATACTTTTATCCAATGGGGAAATGGGAAGTCTGCATAGGCAGATGAATAAGGGTGTAGTTTCTAACTCTGCCACTAATGAACTGTGTGAACCTGGCTAAAACATAAGCTTCAGTTTGCCCATCAGTAAAATGGGGACAATGAATTATGTCTCATAGGTTATAGTGAGATTTATACAGATAGTTTATAAACTGCTTTTATAAGGTACAGGTAGATCCTTACTACAAAATAAGAAAATTTATCTCCAG
The DNA here is from genome assembly GCA_006408675.1 of Madoqua kirkii. Lineage (NCBI taxonomy): Eukaryota > Metazoa > Chordata > Mammalia > Artiodactyla > Bovidae > Madoqua > Madoqua kirkii. The sequence goes on from SJYC01126651.1 coordinate 8,515, forward strand.
ACTTTGCCACATATCAAACTCCTGAGTAGTGTTTGATTTAAACTGCTAGTCATCTAAAAGCCTGAGTTAATATAATGATAACACATATAGTATATATAATAATATATATTAACATAATATATAGTCATATTATTTATGTTATATAATGCATTCATATATAATAATATAGAGTCATATATTATTTATGTGTTGAGATCCTTATTATTGTTTTCTTTTAAAACAAGAGTTTTAAAAGAGTGATGGTTAGTAAAGGTTACCACTTGGTAACAAGTGAACACTGCATTACCACTTGTCACACAGTGTTAAATTGTGATCTCTTGAGTCTCTTAAGTGTAATTGTTCTAATCCTACATGAGTGAGTTCAGTTGCGGCAACACAACACATCTTAACACAAAGATAACCAAGAGCCCTCCAATGGACTAGGATAGTTTTTTATGTCATCTAGTGCTCATTTTTCATAAAATACACTGTGATATAATGTAATAAGGACTGACTGTTAAAGTAGTTTTACTTTATTATCATCTTTCAGCAAGAAAACAGAAACCAACAAGGAGAGGTAATGAAAGATACTGTCATGAATGATCTAATACATTGTGTTTAAGCTAAAATACTCTATTATTGCTTGTGATATTTTATGTCCTAAGGATTATAAGATTGATGAATTGCTCAAAGAGTGTCCTATTAATTCATTTAACCAAGACAGTCATTTCCGTGTGTTTTGCATATGAATTTAAGGCAACCACAGGCAATGAGACTTATCATTTGATAATGTCACTTGTGCTTGGACAAGAAGAGAAGCCCTACAAGGAAAAGTAATTAAAAACAGTCTCTACCATGGCCAAGTTAATTGACCTTTTAATATCAAGTTAATTGAATTTCTAATATAAATTTATCCAGATGCTTATAAGCTATCTAGAGAAAGGAACATTTGCCCTACACAGTGATTCCTTACATAAAGGTGCAAATAGGGGCTAATATAGAGAACTTTTCAGAACAGAGGGAGTAATGCTTGGTGTTCTTCTGACTGAATCTTAACATTGTATTAATAACAAGCTCTGCCTTGAGGGGAATATGGGTACCCTTTAAGGTCACTCTTCATAAGACACTGATCAAAAACATAAGAACTGCAAGAGAAATTCAAGCTGTAAATACTTAGCCCTCACTGCTCAAGTAAGATATAAAATCAAAAATAATAAAATCCCTAGGTCTAAAAGCCCTTGGCATGAAAGAGCAGAAAGGTGTTTAAAGGGAAAGGACACCCCACTCAGCTAGTTTGAGTGTTTATATACCAACTGGGAGATACTTATCTAATAGTTTGTCATTGACTAAATGCAAGTCCTGGGTGCGCAGAAGAAACACACTTGATTATATAGTGAGGAACTTTCTGTCCTTGCCTTAGAGAAATGGTCTCCCTGCATGTTTCACGAGCTACAGTGTTCCTGAGATTTTGCATTATGCTGTGGCTTATGTATCCTTAAAAATCCACTGCTGAACTCCAATCTGCAGTAGATAAGGTCATTGGCCCTGTCTTATACCTTGTGTTCTGCTCCCATAATGCATCTTACAGTGTTCTGTTCCAGTCTTAGCTATGAACCTCTCTGCTTTCACTTCCTAGATGTTTTCTTCTTGGATGCCTATGCACCTCTAGATCATATTGTGCATATATTTAATGCAAATATTCTCTCTGCATTCATAATGGTGCTACCACTTCTTACCATCACGATAAAAAAAAAAATCTACCAAAAGAAACAAACTAAAAACTTTCCTAAATCGCATTCCGGCATTTATATTACTTAATGTTCATGCTCTTTGGGGACCTATCTGATTTTCTTCTCAGAACCATGAGTAGGGGTGCTATGCACCCTTTCTGTCTTCTGTCTCTTCTATTTGTTGTTGTTGCAGAGTTGCTTCAGTTGTGTCTGATTCTTTGTGACCCTATGGACTGTAGCCCACCAGGCTCCTTTTTCCCTAGGATTCTCCAGGCAAGAATGCTGGATTGGGTTGCCATGTGCTTCTGGAGGGTATCTTCCTGACTCAGGGATTAAACTCATGTCTCTTACATCTCCTGCATTTACAAGCAAGTTCTTTACCACTTACTCAATTGGTATTTGGGTGGAGAGGGATTTCATAATCTGAGGAAGAATGTAAGAATTTTGAAAAAGGTATTTGGCAATTCAGTTCAGAAACCAACCAATTATTAAGGCTCTGTGCAGTTCAAAAGAGAGGAAATTGATGGAAAATTTTCCGATGTTGCCCATAACTGGTCTACCACATCAATAAATACAATTAATAAGCAGCATTATTATTCATAGATTACATGTTTACTGTTAGGAGAATGTTTGAAATAAATACTATGGGTATTCAAAGAAAGAAAGAGAGGAAATCAGGAGAAAAAAAAATCATGTACAGAAATACAGACCATGTAGTTCTTACAGAGGCCAAATGGTGAGAGTGGTGGTTTAGTCACCAAGTCGTGCCTGACCCTGGAGACCCCATGGACTGTAGCCTGCCATGCTCCTCTGTTCATGGGATTCTCCAGGGAAGACTACTAGAGTGGGTTGCCATTTTCTGCTCGAGGGGATCCTCCTGACCCAGGAATAGGAACTGGGTCTCCCGTAGTGCAGGCATATTCTTACTAATTGAGCTATGAGGGAAGCCCAGAGGCAAAATAAGAAAGTGTAAAGTTGTATATGTGCAGAATTTGTGTGCTTTAATGAAATAAAGTGAATAATGGGAATGCTTTATTTGAGGTATCAGAGCATTTGTGTCGTGCTGATTTCAGCAACAGTTTTTAGATATTGAGAGCAACCACATTGTATTCTAAACCTTACAGAATATGCTTTTTGGTCCATTGTCAACATTGATACTTCCTAAAATTAAACTACCCAATGGAGCTATTATTCAACTTTTAATGAGTATTGTCTTTATGTTTGATGGTACATAGAGAAAAAGAAACCCATATTCTTTTTGGTAAGGGGGAGTGCTATTAATTTGCAGTGCACACACTTATCCCTAGAAAAATGTTCCAGAAAGCAATAATGGGCAATGTGTTCTTGCTCTGGGCTCTGCTAAAAGGAGAATCATTTTATCTGTTTCATTGTTCAATTCTTATGTTCAAATGCCAGAAAATTTTATTAGGTTTAAACAGGACTATAACTTAAATAATCTCATTGTATCCAGCTTTCTACTTCTTTTTATTAACCTATTATGTACCAAATCAGTTGTCATACCTTATATAACAGTGTTTACATTTATACAAAATTGTTCAATCCACTGAAGCAACTCACATATGAAATACAGGTGGTATTGACCCTCTTATATAATTTTTCTGATAATAATTATGCTGACATGTTGAGAGGGGTTAGGTGGTTTTCTTCTATGACATATAAACATCAACGTTAAGACAGAGATTAAAATATAGAAGAGAATTTAGAGATCATCAACATCCTCATTCTACAAACTAAAAACCTGAGAACAACCAAGAAAGAATAAAACCTAGGTCTCTTAACTAAAAAAACAACAGTCCAACAAACTGTACTAAACAGATATAAAAGTTAATTATTGACTTGGCAGAAGAGAGACTGAGTATTTAGTAAGGACCAGCTATTTGGAAATCTAATTTTATCAGATCTTTAACCTTGTTTTCTTTCGTAAGTGACATGTTAAGGTGACCCTGAAGTTTAATTTTCTAAGCGAGGTGAATAGAAGTCGAAATGAATGCAATTAAGGCAAGAACTGGAAAAGCTGGTCTATCCAGTTTAGAAGCAGAAGCTGGTAGGAAGCAAAGGTTAATGTTTCCAGTGTCCTCAGGTAAGCCGCCAGTCTACATCAGCAACTAAGGAATGACTGAGGAAATACAAGGAAATGGAGGATTTTTTTGCCTGAAAAAAAAAAAGAATTTAAATATGCTTATTGCCATCTTCAGATATTTCCTATTAAGCAGACCATACAATATTTGGCCCTAAAGAGCCAGTGGTTGAAAGAGAAAGTTTTTTGTTGTTGTTCAGTATTAGAGTTTATAAATGATCAAGATATGTGCTTTCACTTCTGAAAATGTAAAGAGCTACCTGTCATGTTAGGAGTATTAGCTTAAGCTGGAAAAAGTCTTCACATACGCTATTCAAGGGATTCAGGCACTGACGTGCTGGGTAGTTGGGCTACTAAAGGCACTTCCAGTCCAGCAAACCTATGATCACATGAGTAACCTTCTAGAAAGAGTGGTGTGGTACCACTTTTGGTTATACTAAAGAAGTAAATTCAAATAGAACTTCTAGACATGCAGATTATTTTTAGTCTGGATTTGAACTGCTTTATAACTTGACCTGAGTAAAACTGATTCACTTACGTACAGCACTTCCTTCACAACCAGAAGGATATGGACTTGGGTTCTAGTTAATCATTAACCTGTAGGATTTAGGGCTATCTACTTCAGATAATTTGGGGCCTCAGATGTAAAGTATTCTTAAAGGTATTCATAACTGTGCTATTTATAAATAAACTATTCTCCATATGTAAATTTACCAAAATAGTTTACCTCGTTGTATTGTATTTAAAACTTTGAGTGAAGTATTGTTAAAGATAGGTGTACTACAGAATTGAGAAGCAGAGCATAATGCTACAATATTGGCACCACTGTCATTGAAACCAAAGTAAACAAGATTGTTTTGGCTAATTCAATAAGGCCTGAAGCAGGAAAACAGGGTTTAATGAGCAGAGTGAAGACAGAAGTATCATTATCTGCAGATTAAATGACTGTATACTTAGAAAAGCAAATAAACTCAGTTGTGCAGCCTTACAATTAATAAAAATGCACAATAAGAATGTAGTAATGGCCTGATACAGGTAAAATAGGAAGAAAGCAATATGGTAGATCCACATTTCTTTCTGCCAGCATTTTAATGTTTTTCATTTACAGGTTGGCTATTTACAATGTACTTAGAAAGTTCATGGCATGTGGCTATCTGTAATTTTGCTGAAAGACAGATTTGTATCTGCCCAGTTCTTATGCCACTTTAGGACGCATCCTCTTAGCTGGTGAATGTGCTTCTACCTGACATAAACTAGTGAATAAAATTTTGTGATTTAATACACACAATCATATAACCCTGGAATAGGTTGTCTATTTCCACCCTCATTTCCATCCTAATCTTATGTGCCACAAGGAGGTTGGAGGGGGAGCAATCCTAGAGATTGGGGGTCAAAACCCAGGGTCTTCTGAGGCTTTGTCTCTATTAACAATAGCAAACTAATAGAAATGGATAAAAATATTGGATGAGTAAGCTACTAACATATAAAATATAAGAAACGTATTTTGAAGAAAATTTTTACTGAGAACAATTTGACAAGTTTTAAAAAGCAAATATGCCATAATGAGGTTACAGTGGCATGAAAGGTTTCATGTACAAAAGCTAAGAATGGGAAATGAAATTTCCCTCAAAGTAGCATGGCATTATGTATCAAGAACAGTAGAACAGTTCTAATATTCATCTAATGCTCAAGGAGCCTGTGACACTGGTTGTTACCATACTGACATACTTTGTAAACAGCCAATCCCTGCAGTCCCAACAAGGCCGCTGCGGCTCTTCAGTCCCTCCTTGTAGAGTCTGTACATCTTCCCCATTCTAGGTATCTCAGCCCTCGATCTCTAAGGTACCCGTCAATGGGACTGGTCTTGCGTGCCCAGGGGTCTTCTGAGAATCTGCTATAGTTCTTCAGCCTGTATCCTTTGAAAGAGCTGGCATCTGAGACCTGTTGTTTTGAGTTTTATTTTAATATCACTGAAGATCAAGGTTCTCATTTTAACCATTAATTCTGGTTCTTGGTATGAATATACACAAAGATTTTGCACAATAATTCATAGTTCATTGTCAGTTCAGTTCAGTTCAGTTCAGTCGCTCAGTTGTGTCCGACTCTTCACGACCCCATGAATCGTAGCACACCAGGCTACCATCTCCCGGAGTTCACTCAGACACGTTCATCGAGTCCGTGATGCCATCCAGCCATCTCATCCTCGGTTGTCCCCTTCTGCTCCTGCCTCCAATCCCTCCCAGCATCAGAGTCTTTTCCAATGAGTCAACTCTTCTCATGAGGTGGCCAGAGTACTGGAGTTTCAGCTTCAGCATCATTCCTTCCAAAGAAATCCCAGGGCTGATCTCCTTCAGAATGGACTGGTTGGATCTCCTTGCAGTCCAAGGGACTCTCAAGAGTCTTCTCCAACACCACAGTTCAAAAGCATCAATTCTTCGGCGCTCAGCCTTCTTCACAGTCCAACTCTCACATCCATACATGACCACTAAAGGAGAAAAAAATCATATGGTTATCTTCATACATGCAGAAACTGTATTTGAGAAAACATTTATTTGTGATCACACTCTAACAAAACTAAAAACGTGACTTTCTACATTTGATAAAGGATATAAATAAAATAAAACATCAAAATTTTATTTGTGGAACAATGAAAGCTTACTTTTGATATCAGGCAAAGGCAAGGATATCCACAATAGCTATTTCATTCAGTAGTATACTGAGTGTCCTAGACAACACAGCAGAGCATAAAGAAAAGGAATAGAGGTGAAAAGGAAGAAACAAAAAAGTCCATTTTGCAAGTAATATGATTGCTCTAGAATAATAGAACTCATAGTAATCTATGAATTACTAAAAATAATTTCAAAATATGGCACACGGCTGAGTACATCAATATCAGTACATTGCATTTGTATAAAACATAAACAAATGGTTCAAAATGAATTCTTAAAAGTTCATTATATATATCTATACATCTTAAGTTGGTATTATATATACACATATATATAATGTTGCTCACTGGTAGGATTATTTAAATGCTAGTTTTTTTAAAAAAATAATAGACATGGTTTTAATTTGTATTAAAACTAAATGACTGGGGCTTCCCAGGTGGCTCAGCAGCAAAGAATCTACCTGCGATACAGGAGACATTGGTTTGATCCTGGAGTCGGGAAGATGCACTGGAGAAGGAAATGGCAACCCACTCCCATATTCTTGCCTGGAGAATCCCATGGACAGAAGAACCTGGTGGACTACAGTGCATGGGGTCCCCAAAGAGTCGGACACTTAGCAACTGTATAATAACAACAACAAAACAAGAGAACTAGTTAAATGTTAAAAGAGTTACTTATGTTGTGATCATTAATGTGCTCTTTGTTTCTGAATAAAAATATAAATAGATTATATTTTGTAGAATTCTTTTAAAAAATTAAAATAACAGCATCAAAAATATTAAGTACCTAGCAATAAATATTACAGTTATTAATAAAAATTTGTAAGATAGGACTTCCCTGTGGTCCAATGGTTAAGAATCTGCCTGCCAATGCAGGGGACATGGGTTTGCTCCCTGGTCCAGGAAGATTCTACATGCAGTGGAGCAACTAAGCTGGTGTGCCACAACTCCTGAGCCCACAGGCCCCAGAGCCTAAGGGCTGCAACAAGAGAAACCATTGCAATGAGTAGCCCGTGCACCACAGCTAGAGAGCAGCTCCCGTTTGCCTCACTAGAGAAAGCCCACAAACAGCAACAGAGACCCAGCACAGCAAAAACTAAACAGTTCATAAAAAATCTATAAGATAAATTAATAAACTTTATTAGAAAAAACCCTTAACTATTACAGAGAAGCTATGTTAATTAATAAAAGACTCATTATTGTAGTGATGTCTTTTCTCGTAAGACTGATCTGTAGATTTACTAAAATTCCGATCAGTATTTCAAGGGTACTTTTTTTGTTGAATATGAGCAAACTAATCCTAAACTTTAAATTGGAAGAGCAAATAGGTAATAACCAAAGCCCTCTTGAAGAAGATGAACAAAGCAGAACACTTTAACCTCAGTTCAGTTTCATTCAGTCACTCTGTCGTGTCCGACTTAGCATGGCATTATGTATCAAGAACAGTAGAACAGTTCTAATATTCATCTAATGCTCAAGGAGCCTGTGACACTGGTTGTTACCATACTGACATACTTTGTAAACAGCCAATCCCTGCAGTCCCAACAAGGCCGCTGCGGCTCTTCAGTCCCTCCTTGTAGAGTCTGTACATCTTCCCCATTCTAGGTATCTCAGCCCTCGATCTCTAAGGTACCCGTCAATGGGACTGGTCTTGCCTGCCCAGGGGTCTTCTGAGAATCTGCTATAGTTCTTCAGCCTGTATCCTTTGAAAGAGCTGGCATCTGAGACCTGTTGTTTTGAGTTTTATTTTAATATCACTGAAGATCAAGGTTCTCATTTTAACCATTAATTCTGGTTCTTGGTATGAATATACAAAAAGATTTTGCACAATAATTCATAGTTCATTGTCAGTTCAGTTCAGTTCAGTTCAGTCGCTCAGTTGTGTCCGACTCTTCACGACCCCATGAATCGTAGCACACCAGGCTACCATCTCCCGGAGTTCACTCAGACACGTTCATCGAGTCCGTGATGCCATCCAGCCATCTCATCCTTGGTTGTCCCCTTCTGCTCCTGCCTACAATCCCTCCCAGCATCAGAGTCTTTTCCAATGAGTCAACTCTTCTCATGAGGTGGCCAGAGTACTGGAGTTTCAGCTTCAGCATCATTCTTTCCAAAGAAATCCCAGGGCTGATATCCTTCAGAATGGACTGGTTGGATCTCTTTGCAGTCCAAGGGACTCTCAAGAGTCTTCTCCAACACCACAGTTCAAAAGCATCAATTCTTCTGCGCTCAGCCTTCTTCACAGTCCAACTCTCACATCCATACATGACCACAGGAAAAACCATAGCCTTGACTAGACGGACCTTAGTTGGCAAAGTAATGTCTCTGCTTTTGAATATACTATCTAGGTTGGTCATAACTTTTCTTCCAAGGACTAAGCGTCTTTTAATTTCATGGCTGCAGTCACGCAGTGATTTTGGAGCCCCCCAAAATAAAGTCTGACACTGTTTCCAAATGCCTCATAATAGCAAAAAGTTTAAAACTAAATGTAACTTACTATATACCTTTTAAACATCACAATATTGTAAGTATAGAGTTTACCTCTCTATGTAATGTACTGAAGTAGCAAATATCTTTGTATTTTAAAAATGTAAATTGAAAGGTAAGGCAAAATTTAGTCTTTTTTTTAGTTATTTGTTGAATATCACTATACCTCAATGTTCAGAACTCTTTGGGACATTTTCTTTAAGTTTGTGTCTCAGAGAATATTTTGGTAGTAAGGCTTTTCTTCTGCAGTTGCAAAGCATTCAGGCGGTATTCTTCCTGGGTCAACAGCCAGAAGACACGAAAGCAAATGGCAATGCCCTTTACAGCTCAGAATTTATATTTATAATCCCCTTCCTGAGACTCTCCAGCTATTTTAATATTCTACTCTCATCTTTCCATACCAACAGAACTGCCTCCATACTGAGGCTCCCAGTGTAGAGATGGGTGGAGAAAAGAGAGAGAGAGAGAGTATGCGGGAGGGAGAGAGTCGCAGGAGCGTGCAAGAGACAGAGACACAGAAAGAAGAGAGGGAAAAGAAAAAGATAAGAAAAGGGATCTCATCAATAATCTTTTATCTTCTGCACTGTAGCTCAAAATCAAGTCTGATTTTGCTCTGGTTGCAAACTCATAGCTGAAATTATTTTTCATCACTAAGCAGAGAGTTATCTGGGCAATTTTTCTCCCTAGAGACAATTCTGTGTGTGTGTGTGTGCCTGATATTCTGGTAAAGGGAACAAGGAAGATCGTAATCTTAATGCAACATGTAATGGAATAAATTTTTTCCTGCTGATAATCTAAAGAACTTGTATATATTTTGATGTGAGAAATGAAGCTAGAGTAGATGGAAATCAAATGGCTGGAGATACTGTGACTGGCCTTTAATCCTCCATTTTCTTGACCTGGAGGATGTTTTTATTTGGGGCATAGCCTCAGGGTTCTCCAGCTGGGCTTTGTGTTTCCTTTAATGTAGCTCAGTTAGAAAGACAAGCCATTATGAATATATGATGAGTGCTCTTTCAAACTGTCTTTTTATTATGGAGCTGCCCATTTATAAAGGCACAGCTTCATTTCCTTCTTTCCCAGCCTCCTTTAGACTTCTCTTAAATATCACCTTTTCCAGGAAGCTTACATGACCACTCAGTTGAAAATCACAAACCCTCCCATCATGGCTTCCCCTGGCTCTTTTTTCCCTGGTTTTAGGAGTTATCACCATCCGTAAAGGTTGAATGTTTTGGTCTGTTTTATTCATTGCTGTATCTCCAGTGATTAGAACCTAGCATTTAGTAGGTACTTAAAAGTATTTGTTGAATTAATATATGGTAGCTTCAACTTACTGAATTATTACTATATATCATGAACTGTGGTAAATTATATCCATATAATGCCTTTAACATTTACAATGACCTGCAGCATAGACTATATTATCCCTAATTTAGAGATATGTAAAGGGCAGAGATATTAACAAATTTGCATATTTCCATTGAATACTAAATTTGAGTCCAATTTTGTCTCTTTATGGCCTCTAACTTTTCCTTTTTTTTTTTCCTTTTTAATCCAATGACCTTGGATTTTAAGCAAAAAGGCAACATTCCTGTGCTCTCTTAAATATATCCCTGAAATTCAGGAAATGAAGAAAAGTTGTCTGGGCAATATGGACTCCACCCCTTTCTCTATTGATATTGGAAACCAAATCCTGTTCATGGACCTGGAGTTGAAGAATAAATTCTAAAAATTTGTAAACATACAGGCAAAGTTAATTTTAAAGGATAGAGATGCAAAACTCTAAGCACAGACACTGAAAAGGGGTGAAGCACCCCAAAAGGTGCAGATAACGGTAGTTTATATCTTTATTAGAATTGATCTGTTTGTATTTGGTTGGTTCGGGGCCAGATGCATGTAATTTCTGACCAGTCGGTTTAAATGTCGCAGTATCTAGTTTGTCATTTTTATGGCTTTCTTTTGGTTCTCAGTTTCTCAGTTTCCCCAGACGTTGTGTTGCCATCCCTCGACCCATCCTCATGACTCCAGACCATCATTTAGGGACCAGATGGATGTTTATGAGTTAGTGATCCACCTGGAGTTCTTTTTCCTTGATAAACTGAACAGCAGTTAATGATTGTCTTGTCCTGGGTCTGAATGTATTATGATCCTCCAGACCAGGGAAGCATTCTTCTGAATGCCTAGAAACTGGAACAAAGAGTTTAGCTTTAGGTTAAAGAAGTGAGATGCTTACTTGAGAAGACAAAAATTGAAATTAAAAAAAAGGAACTGAAGTCTCAAAGTCCTATATTGTCTAACAATTTCTGCCTCAGTATTTTTGAACTTTTTCTTTAAGTTCCACTATCAGAGGTTTCAATTATATTTCCCTCTTCAAATATAGGCATGATGTGTTTAAAATATGGCCCATATGAAAGCAAGATATAATCACAAAAATATCTGACTGTAAAATTAAGTGAAACACTCAACATAGGTCAGAAAGGAGACATGGGAAGTCACTTTAAAGTTGTGGCTGATTTGATGGACAGAGTAATACAAAAGAAAGAGATTTGCAAGAAGGCAATTTAAAAATTTTAGTTTACATTTAACTTTCCAAATAAAAAAGTCAGCATATTCTGTTTGATAGAAAGTAACACAGGAGTGAACAGAAGAGGAAAAAAAGAAAACACAAACCAGGGATAAGAAAATAATTTTTGATTCATGCCAACATATGTTAGGATTTCCTAACTTTGCTCAAGCTTCACTTATTGATAAACTGAGAAAATTAGTTACATCATCATAAAATGCCAAGACTCCAAAATCATTGATTTGCTTTGGTAGACACAAAAGGAGGTGAGAGTGAGGGAGAAAGAAAAAAGAAACAAAGGAAGATTGAATATGGGAATAAAGTTGCTTAATCACTATAATTTTCCATTTGTCACAGGAAACTTTGCAGATTTTGTTCCAAAACCAGAAACACACAGTAAGGTTTTATCTAACTAACTGAAACAGCTGTTGGCCTATAAGCTTAGGATGTCAACAATAACTAGTCTACAATTGTGAGAATCATCATTAAGTAATAAGAGATCATATTAGAACAGAGATCAACTATAAATGAACAATGAAATGTTCATTATTTTATTTTTCATCAACAATAAAATGAATAAAGTATTGCTTTATCCCCCTTAAATGTGGTTTTGGCTTCTACATTTCTTCTGTTTACCCCTGAACTTGCTGAGAATTTCTGAAATATTTGATCAAGTCACTTCTAGTTACCTTCCCCCATTCTTTCAGCATGATAATTTGGCTTGTGTGCTCTTTTTTAAAATTAATTAATTTATTTTTGCTGCACTGAGTCTTCGCTGTGGTACACGGGCTTTCTCTAACTGCATTCATTGTGTGGAGGCTTCTCTCTAGTTGTGGTGCGTGGGCTTTTCATTGTGGTGGCTTCTCTTGTTGCAGAACTTAGGCTCCAGAGTGCATAAGTTTCAGTTCTTACAGCATGAGGGCTCAGCTGCCCCAGGACACGTGGAATCTTAGTTCTTGAACCAGGGATCAAACCCATATCCCCTGCATTGGAAGAGATATTTGTAACCACTGGACCACCAGGCAAGTCCAGGGTGTTGTGTGCTCTTTAAAAGCATATATAGGGTGATTAATATCTAATATTGGAACACATTCATATTATTATGGCCCCTACTCAGAAGGATTCAGTTGAAAAAGAACAAATGATCTTCTTCCTTATTTTCCCCCATTGTTTGAATCTCTTACTGCTGGCTTGTGGTACTTCCCTGATAACTCAGTTGGTAAAATAATCCGCCTGCAATGCAGGAGACCCCGGTTTGATCCCTGTTGGGAAGATCTGCTGGAGAAGGGATAGGCTACTCACTCCAGTATTCTTGGGCTTCCCCTGTGGCTCAGCTGGTAAAAATCTGCCTGCAATGAGGGAAAGCTGGGTTCCGTTCCTGGGTTGGGAAGATCCCCTGGAGAAAGGAAAGGCTACCCACTCCAGTATTTTGGCCTGGAGAATTCCATGGACTGTATAGTCCTTGGGGTCACAAAGAGTCAGATACAGCTGAGTGATTTTCACTTTCACTTTCATGGTACTATAGTCTGTTAACCCTTCACATGCTTTTCAGTGATTGATGATCAAAGTTGCTCAGTTGCTCAAACTAGCATTTGAGTCCTCAATACCCTTTAACAAACTCATTGGAATCAAGCCTTTGCTTGTTTTACTTAATTTTACAGTAAGATTTTTTTGTGATTTTATCTTGCTTTCATATGGGCCGTATTTTAAACACATCATGCTTATGTTTGAAGAGGGACATATAATTGAAACCTCTGGCAGTGGAACTTAAGGAAGAATTAAAAGGTTTCAAGTTGATCGGGCCAGCTTTGGAGAAAACTGTCACATAGATTCCTTCATTCTCCACTTTAGCATCCTTCCCCTACTTTCTCCGTACCCTAATCCCCACTTACTCCCATCACCAGTACCTGGAACATTCATTATACTATTAGACAATTCTCTTTTCATAGTCAGGCATCTTTTGTTCCTGATTTATCTTCCTCATCACCTTCTTCCAGCCTGCTCAGTCTTATGACCTATGCCTTTTTTTCACCTGCCATATCTAACCTTGGAAAGGTTCTGTTAATGTCATTTATGCCAAAATGTTAAAGACTAGTGTCATTTTCATATGCTAGTCTTGCCAGCACATAAGTATTTTAGTGAAGGTCAACATCATAACTAAGAGAATAAAAGTGCAAAACTTAATTTGGAGGCATTAGTAATAGGAAAAGAAGAGAGATTTTTAAAGAGAGGGACTCAATGATAACAATAAAAATAATGAACAGCTAACATTTATTAGGTGCCAACTCTCTTTTGCAGTGTGCTTTATGTGCATTGCCTCATTTAATCCTCACACTCAATAAATTATGTACTATCATTATTGCTGTTCTTCCGATGAGGAAAATACAGTTTGAAGAGAGAAAGCAAATGGCTGAAGGTCGTAATATCAAGGGAGTGGATCAGACAGGGGTGGAATTCAAGTCCATCCAGTTTACCACAGTCTCTCTCACATTATCACCTACAGGCTAAAGTTTCCTCAGGGCAGGTATTTGTGTGCTCCTCTTATCATTTGCCTAGTGTAGTGCCTGGCACACAGTAAAATAATCAATGAATCACTGGTACATGAGTGAATGAATGAATATCTATTTTGCCATAACCTCCTTTCCATTTACTTCTCTGGAGTCACCTCTTTCCTGGAGGCCTTGCCTTACCTCCACATTCTAAAACACTAAATTGCCAGCAGTCCCACATACACAATTCCACTTCCTGTCCTCTGCCTGCAATTCCCATTTCCCCAAAGTCCCCAGACTAACTTCCACTTACCCTGTAACACAGAGCTCAAGAGTGGTCTGCCATGCAGCTTTCCATCTCTCTGGCCTCTTGTCTCATCCTCTCCATCACCATTTCCTTCCTTCTTCCCTCCATGGCCCAACCCAAGCCAGAGTTCTTTCCATGTCTGTCTTTTCTATGAGAAGATGATGTTTTTGAGGGCACATGTCTCATACAATTTTTATCCTTCTTTTATACCCTATATATTTTATATAATTCTGATCTAGCCTAATTTATCAATTCTATAGCATATTTTTTCATATTTTAATATCACAGATTGGTATGTATGTATCTTCCAGTTGGTGAAATCTTACTTGATTCCAGCTTGTGTTTCTTCCATCCCAGCGTTTCTCATGATGTACTCTGCATAGAAGTTAAATAAGCAGGGTGACAATGTACAGCCTTGACATACTCCTTTTCTGATTATGGCAATCATAACCCTCCTCAAAACACAGTTTTAACCTAGTTGTTCTTCATCATAGACACTGTGTCAGACCAACAGCTGAGTATTCTACTTTATTTTATTCTGGACTTTCCTAGAGATATAAAGTAGTTGAAATTATTCTTTTCTATTCTATTCTATTCTTTTCTTTCTGGGCCAAGGTGAACTGTTCTATATGTTTTTCTTCTAGGTGAAATTGATCTTCAAATTCTCTCCAAAGTGCAAGCTCAGTACCCTGGAATTCATATCATCAATGAAGTTGTTGAACCAAGTGCTGAACAAATCACCAAGTACAAAGGTACTTGTAACCCACAATGTGGGTGTGTGTGTGCAATCAGTTGCTTATGGTGCTGTATATGAAATCCTATTCTGAATGGCTTGTCACCCACATGCATCCCTTCAGTCACTAACAACATGGTTGCTGTGGTACATTTTTTGTAAGCTTATTGAGAGAAGAACCTAGTTACTTTCTTGGCAGGCATGACTTAAACACCTCAGAAGATAAATAATAACTAGAATCCTTTTTTTTTTTTTTTAACTGTCTTGCCATCCATCCCCTGGTCATCAACCATTGTTTTTGATGTTTATTTTAGAGACAGTCATTAATTCATTCAGAGGTATTTAAACAGAAACCTTACCCTAAAAGCTCATGTGTAATTGGTAACAGAAAGAATCAGCAAACTTTTCTCTGAAAAGGGCCAAATAGTAAGTATTTTAGACTTAGGCTACCTGTTCAGTCACTAAGGCATGTCTGACTCTGTGATCCCATGGACTGCAGCACACCAGGCTCCTCTGTCCTCCTCTGTCTCCCAGAGTTTGCTCAAATTCCTGTCCACTGAGTTGGTGATACTGTCTAACCATCTAATCAACATGATCCCTGCACAACTAATTAGTTCTGCCACTGAACACCAAAGGCAGCCAGAGATAATCCATACACTAACAAGTGTGGCTATGTCACAATAAAATTTTACTTACAAACATTAAATTTGAATTTTATATCATTTTTACCTATCATGAAGTATTATTCTTCTTTTGATTTTGTTCAACCATTTAACAGTTTAAATGGTACAAAATACAAAGGACAAGAGCATGAAGTCAGGAAAAAGAGTAATGTATATTTTTAGCTTGCAGTCTATTTAAAAACAGGTAGTAAGACAGATATGGTCCATGCCACAGTTTACTGATTCCTGAGTTATAGAATCATATCACCTGTTTTATGTCAATTCTGCATTGATAAAATCCACCAGTTGATTTCCCATTAACATTTGAGATAATGTGCCTATACACAGTTTCCCTGGTGACTCAGTGGTAAAGAATCCTCCTGCAGTGCAGGAGAAGCAGGTTCAGTAGAGCATGAAGTCAGGAAAAAGAGTAATGTATATTTTTAGCTTGCAGTCTATTTAAAAACAGGTAGTAAGACAGATATGGTCCATGCCACAGTTTACTGATTCCTGAGTTATAGAATCATATCACCTGTTTTATGTCAATTCTGCATTGATAAAATCCACCAGTTGATTTCCCATTAACATTTGAGATAATGTGCCTATACACAGTTTCCCTGGTGACTCAGTGGTAAAGAATCCTCCTGCAGTGCAGGAGAAGCAGGTTCAGTCCCTGGGTCAGGAAGATCCCCTGGAGAAGGGAATGGCAACCTGCTCCAGTATTCTTGCCTGGGAAACCCCATGGACAGAGGAGCCTGGTGAGCTACAGTCCATGGTATCACAAAAGAGTCGGATGTGACTTAGCAACTAAACAATAATATTGACTGTGTTAATCAGTATTCTCATAATTGTTTCTTATTGGCTTTTTAGTTATCTCTAATTTTATTTAATGCTAGAGGAAAAACTAGGATGAACTCTCTCGTCTTCTGGAGCTGCACAAAAAAGAAAAATGTGCTTTATATCTGTTGTGTATATAATATTGATTGCATTAAAATTCTAAATGGAAATGGGTTCCAAATTTGCAATTAAAATTGATGGTGAGCCACCTTTTCTCCATATTTTAGAGCTTGTAGCCAAGACATCAAACCTTGAGAACATAAAGTTTGCTTGGCATAAGGAGACATCATCTGAATATCAAAATAGAATGATGGAGAAAAAAGAACTTCAGAGGTGGGACTTTATTCATATGATTCAGGTAAGAAATATTTATTGTTATATACTCTCAGAAAAAAAGATTCTTCAGAAATATTTCAGAGTACTTACTATTCTAACCTTTAAAAGCAAAATGAAAATCTGATTTCTGATTTTATAAGTGAACATTATCTGTCCAAACTAAGAGTGGGCCAACATCCCAGAGTTGTTCTGAATCCTCTTGCTTTTGCCTTCTGTTCATCACCTGGCTAGTGTGTATGCGACAAAGGGGCAGGCTGGCTGATTCCTCAGGTCAACAAAGTATTACTGACATCAGTCTTTCTGCCAGAATGTATTTCCATGGTCCAGCATTAATAGTGTATTTCTTAGAAATACAATAGTGAATTTCTTGTAAAGGGAGTGCCTCTTCAGTAGATGATATGGAGACATATTTCCAGAGGTCACTGATGTATCTGAATAGCATATAGGTGTATAGGCTTTGGGTGTTGGCTATCATTAGAAGATGCACATGTTTTAGAAAAACCATGATGAACAAGATGCTTTTTGCTTTCTATAGTCTACAAGTACAGTCATCCCAAAGGAATAAACTTTTTGTAGACTTCTTAAAAATTGAAATATAACTGATATACAATGCTGTGCCAATCTCTGCTGTATAGCAAAGTGACTCCCTTATACACCTACAGACATTCTTATTTTTATATTCTTTTCCACTATGGTTTATCACAGGATATTGAATGTAGTTCTGTGTAATACGTTTGGACCTTGTTGATTATCAGTTCTAAATGTATTAATAGCAGCCTGTATCTACCAACCCCAAACTCCCAGTCCATCCCTGTCCCTCCCCACCTCTCCCTTGGCAACCACAAGTCTGGTGTCTATGTCTATGAGTCTGTTTCTGTTTTGTAGACAGGTTTATTTGTGCCATATTTTAGATTCCACATGTAGTGATGTTATATGGTATTTGTCTTTCTCTTTCTCACCTACTTCAGTTAGTATGATAATCTCCTGGTCCATCCATGTTGCTGTAAATGGCATTATTTCATTCTTTTTTATGGCTGAGCAGCGTTCCATTGTATACATGTACCACATCTTCTTTATCCATTTGTCTGTTGATAGACATTTAGGTTATTTCCATGTTTTGGCTGTTGTAAACAGTGCTACTGTGAATGTCGGGGTGCATGTATCTTTTTGAATTATAGTTTTGTCCAGGTATATTCCCAGGAATAGGACTGTTGGATCATATGGTAACTCTATTTTTAGTTTTCTGAGGACGCTTAATATTTTCCATAGTGGTTGTATCAACAGTGTAGGGAGAGCCTTTTTCTCCATACCCTCTCCATACTTGTTTTTTGTAGAATTTTTAATGATGGTCATTTTGACTAGTGTGAAGTGGTAACTCACTGTAGTTTGATTTGCATTTCTCTAATAATTAGTGATGCTGAGCTTCTTTTCATGTACCTAATGGTCATCTGTATGTCTTCTTTGGAGAAATATCTGTTAAAATATTCTGCCCAGTTTTTGATTGGGTTGTGTTTTCTGTTTTTGAGTTGTATGAACTGTTTGTATATTTTAGAGGTTAAGCCAAAAGGAATAGACTTCTAAAAATTACAGGAAGAAATGACTTCAGGGTTGGCATATCTAGGCAGTTCTACATTTTTGCTTTCTTAGCAGACAAAATCTTTTAACTATAAGGGAGTGCTTTTAACATTGCCCAGCAAACCTAAGACATTTCTCTACTAGACTTACTTTTCTACTTCTCATATAGTTGGCCCTTGCACAACACAGATTTGAATTGTATGGATTCATTTGTATGCTAATTTTTTCTTTTTGAATTATGTTTTTCTTTTGACCACATCACAGGGCTTGTGAGAGCTTAGTTGCCCAACCAGGGATTGAACCCGTGCTCCCTGTAATGGAAGCACCGAGTCCAAACCACTGGACCTCCAGGGAATTCCCTGGATTTTTTCAAAAGCAAATGCTGCATAACTGGATGTGGAACTCCAGAAACAGAGAAAATGTATGTGTTATATGTGAATTTTTGACTACACAGAAAGTTGGTACCCTAATCCCTGCCTTGTCCAAGGCTCAACTGTATAACTATTTCATACCTTCTTCTCTTTCCTTACAACTCCTGTAATCCCTTCTTTACCACTGGTTTCCAATTGATGACCTCCCTTTCTACTCTGTGATGAAGAGAAATGATCAGGTAGAAAATCATCTTTTACTCACCACATTTATAGAGATGCACCTGAACCCACCATTTCTTTCTTTCTTCTTGTTACAAAAGTCTCCCAGGAATCCTCTTGTACTGTCGGTACAAAAATGTAAGCTGATATAGCCACTATGGAGAATGGTATGGAGGTTCCTCAAAACAACGAAAAATAGAATACTCCATGATATTCTCCTCATATGGGTTGAGAATCAACCCACTCCAGTGTTCTCCAGGCAAGAATACTGGGGTAGGTTGCCATGCCCTCCTGTAGGGGATCTTCCCAACCCAGGGATTGAGCTCAGGTCTCCTGGATTACAGGTGGATTCTTTACCATCTGAGCCACCAGGCAAGCCTGAGAATACTGGGATGGGTAGCCTATCCCTTCTCTAGGGGACCTTCCCAACCCAAGAATCAAACTGGGATTTCCTGCATTGCATGTGAATTCTTTACCAACTGAGTTACCAGGGAAGCCCAGAACTACCATATGACTCAGCAGTCACACTACTGTGCATATAGCCAGAGAAAACCATAATTCAAAAAGATACATGCACCCCAGCATTCATAGTAGCACTATAGAGACAGAGGTGTTGAGAACAAATGTATAGACACCAAGGGAAAAAGGGGTGGGTGGGATGAATTGGGAGAATGGGACTGACACGTATACACTACTGATACTATGTATAAAAGCTAACTAATGAAAACCTACTGAATAGCACAGGGAACTCTACTTAATACACTGTGGTGACCTGAATAGGAAGGAAATCTGAAAGGGAGGCATATATATATATGTATGTCTGATTGATTTTGCTGTGCAGTAAAAACTAACACAACACTGTAAAGCAACTATACTCCAAAAAAAATAATTTAAAAAACAACAAAAGCCTCCCTTTATCAAAAGCCAATCCCTTCACATATGCTCTGAATCCCATTCCTCACTTGTTATAAAATGTTGCAGTTTTAGAGATCATTCTCCAGTTTTTCTCAAAATCTTCACATTTATTCTTTCTTTCTTCTCTCTGCTTCCTTGTCACTACTACTGTCTTCCTCTCTGTCGACTCTGCATTTTTCTGTTATGTATGTCTCTCTCTCTTCATTGCTCCTACAGTTCTAACATTCTCATGGCATCTTTCAACTTAATATTCATAGTCAATTGCAGAGAATCTGTGTCTATTAGATCAAATTTCAGAGCATCTGCTATGATCGGCCTCCTCTTTTTGAGCTAGGCCATGTCAAAGATTATTAGCGATCTTGTGGACTAGCTGCATCTGGGTGCCTGTCTATGGTCCCTGTGGTGAACAGCATGGAGTGACATGATACTAAATATGGCCTCTGAGACCGCACAGCCCATGTGCAGGCCCCTTGTATTTCATTCATTCATGTGAGAGAGGCATAGCTCAGGTTATTTTGGTTTATGCAATAAATTCTATCATGCATGTGTGCATGTTTATCATGCTCAGCTCTTTGTGATCCCATAGAGCCTGCCATGCTCCTCTGTCCATGGAATTTTCCAGGCAAAATACTGTAGAGGGTTGTCATTTCCTACTCCAGGGTATCTTCCCAACCCAGGGATTGAACCCATATCTCTTGCATTTCCTGCATTGGTAGGTGGATTCTTTACCACTGCGCCACCTGGGAAGCCCATTAAAAAAACTGAATAAAATATTGAATTAAAGTAGATGATGAGACATAAAAAGTAAGTGTCTAGGTGAGGTCGATTCCAGAGCTATCAGCCCTCAGGGGAAAATTTCCATTGCCCATGTATAATTCCAGGCTCTGTCTGTGTTAGGTAGAAAGACTTCTCCCTGCAGTTCACCAGAGATTGTTCATAGTTATTTAAAATGAGTGGACTGACACCTATCCCCCTGTGATGATGCTGCAACCTTAGGCTTTATCCAGTCCATTTTCCTACAGAATCTGTCAACATCAAACCTTGTCACATTTTCTGTGATTTAAAAAAAAAGCATTGGTGAGCATATGGTAAAGCTAGTGCAAAGGGCTTAATTTTGAAGCAACGTTCCATGAAATGGAATGTTTTTATGGTGCCAGCACCATTTTCTCCCAGAAGAGCTACAATTCACAAAATATAGAGAAAGCATAGAATCAATGCCCCCATGTGGAGTAGAGACTGTCTGAAGCTATAAATGTCTGTTACTGAAGCCAGAAAGAGAAAATTTTAAACTATTTGATTCTTGTTGAGTAAATACCATAGCTTCCCCTATCCCCAAATATTTTCTTTCATTATCATTCTGTTTCTCCATATAACATCTTTAACTTCTAAATTTCTTACGTGTTTTGTTGAGTAAAATCCCACTCAAGTTGAAAATCAAATCTTCTAGTGAGGATCTAGTCTGAGCAACAAAGACATTGATAGAGAAGTGCCTCATTTCTCTTTTCCTTCATTTCTAGATGCTGTATTATGTTAAAGACATCCCAGCTACCCTGAAATACTTCCACAGTCTCTTAGCTACCAATGCTAAGATTCTCATTATTGTTGTGTCAGGTAAGTTATTTTCCTTCCACCTAAATTAAAAAAAAAAAAACACAATAGTTTGTGTGTCTGAAGGCTGATGGTATATTTCATCCTCATTATGAAATTCTTGACCTGGCTTATGGTCATAGTCAATTAATTAACACAATATTAGGAAAGTCCTTCAAACTTTCAATTTAGGATTTCCAGTGGAAATAAATATCTGTTTCTTCTTCCTCTTGAGAAAGTATATCTTTGTTGTTCATATATAAATTATTTTTATATAACATATAGCAAATACAACTGATAGGAATTCTTTTGAGGAGACTAAAAATAGAAAATATTTCTATTTACCTCTTTGTGTCCCTTAAATGTCTCTTTACCTTCTGTGATGTTTAAATAAAGGTTGAAATATTTGTGACACTGTCATATTTGATTAATTTGCATTTCTAGAGCAGCTGTCAATGTTGTTCATTATAGATTTTCTCAAATAACTATCAAAAATAGCTGATGATGCACTTGTTTGGTTTTGTGCTGTTGTGTTATTTTCCAAAGACGACATTTGATCATACCTTGTTTCCAGTGATACAATTAAGTATCACACAGAGAACCTAAATAAACAGATTACCAAATAAAACACTGACACTGTTGAATTCATTAATTCACTAATTCATTCAGCAGTCTTTATGAATTGTTCATAGTGCTATTCAGGCTGACTCTAGATATACAGCAGTTACTATCTTCCTAAATTTATACCAGACCCTATAATCAAAAACCATGTCATAACATTCATTTATTCCTAAATATGAGGAATGGCTTTAAGGATGGCAAACACAGTTGTTGCCTATAATCCTAGCTTTGAATATATGTGGGATTTTGGCAAATGAAAGTTCCTGTACACAACCTCTTCTGCAAGGGAACATTTGATATACCATTTTTATCTCAGGTTAGTTAAAAATACTCATTTATGTGAGAAAGTTCTATCTTCATTTAGGAGGGCTTATGTAAATGGGATGCTTCCCACTAACCTCTCTCCAAATGAGGACACTTGGATAAAGCACTTTGAACATTGAGGAATACAAAAGTAAATTTAGTTATCAACACTGAATTGATAACTCAGTCTATTCTTGATAATCTGTATCAATAATACAGAAAGTGTTGCAGACAGAAATAACAGTTCATCCAGCAGTCATATATGTCTGATTTTAAAATATATTCCACATCAAATGAAGATCCACTACATTTATATTTAGTTTATCCTTAAATATTTTCAGAGTTATGTATTAGAGTGTCAGAAGGCAGCTCTTTTGTGAATATATAACTACCAATATGAAAAAAACAGCCTAAGGTTTACAAAGAAGCATGAGTAGTCTACAAGCAACTGAGAACTGACTTAGTGCTCTTACAGACACAGTATTTTGCTGGCTACATCGTGACTACAGTTACTAGAATCGAAAACCAGTTAGCATTCATCAAAAAAAGTATTTTGAGTAAAAAATTATTCACTCTGCATTTGATGGTAGAAATATTTTACTAACTTTTTCAGTACAGAGCTTACAGTTCTTCATGACTGCACACAGTGTGGGAGGCAGGTGTTGCAGAGAGGAAAACATTGTTAACAGATAATCCTTTTAGCTCAGTGCTTTTTCTAAGATACCAACTCTTCACTTTCCCTTTCACTCCTTCTTACTCGTTACATAGAGCAGATTAACTCCCCTTTACTCTTCCTCTCTGACCTAGATAAACCTGTTCCCCTATAAACCTATCTTAACAATAATGTATTTCTCTGAGAAAAATTGTATCAGCCCCTTGGTGTAAGGAAATAGCTGAAGTTTCCCTTTTTAAAAAGAGCAGTAATTGCCTTGTTGCATTAAAAAAGCTGATACAAATATATAGAGATCCGCTTTTAGAAACATAAATTATGGTCAATTTCCAACAATGGAAATAAATTTAGTCCCAAGAAGATTTGTCTTATATCATTGTCAATTAACATGTATAGAATCGATCCACATTGTCGTTAGTAACTTTTTCATTTCATAATATCACTACAAATCCCTATAAGCCAGACCAGTCCGCTAACCTATGGATAGTAGACAGGTGTGAGGAAACTCCCCAGGTCATCTGAAGTGTCTGATCAGCTTCCTATCTCACTCCTATTTAATAAAACCCATTATCCTAAACTGCATTCTCAGCCCAAAGTATAATTCTTGAAACCCCATTCTTCATACTTGCCCAATGAAAACATGCCTTAAACTTGACTATCACCTTAAAACTTGGAAGACCTACACCAAAATGGTTCACACAAGGCTGAGTTTACTCAGGTTGTTGAGGTCACTTTATAAATGGAATTTGGTCATGATTACCTAGAAATGGCTCTGGCTTGGTGGTAAAGAATCTTCCTGCCAGTGCAGGAGACCCAGGTTCAGTACTGGGTTGAGGAGATCCCTTGGAAAAGGAAATGACAACCCACTCCAAGATTCTTGCCAGGGAAATGCTATGGACAAGAGGAGCCTGGCGGGCTATAGGTCATGGGGTGGCAAAAGAGTCAGACATGGCTTAGTAACTAAACAACAACAACCTAGAAGTGAAGAAGCTTGTTTGTATATTTCCTTTGTTTTAGCAATATTGTCATCCATAGCCTCATGGCAATATAGCAACTGAGTGCTCCTTGCAAACAGACTCAGAAACCAAGCACTAGTTACTCAAGTAAGTTTCCATGAGTACTCAGCGAGCTAGTATCTCAGCAAGGCACATAATGGTGTGTCTGGATTAACATGTTGCTCTAAAGGTCATCTTAAATATGCTCCATAGCTAAGGTTTCTGCCTGTCCATCCCAGTTAGACAGTGACCTGTGACTGAACTGATGTGTTGTCTCTCTGAATAAACTGAATTACTCAGTTATTTGAGTACCATATGGAAACCCATTTTTGCAATTTATTCAATTGTAAAATAATGAAATGTGGGATCTGTTTCTAGATTTAATTATGCAGGGCACCTAGCTTGGTTAAGGTGATAGGTGTGTTCAGCATATTCAAAGTATAGCTTGTAGTCTTGGTCTCAGGCTGTCTGAACAGGATACCTATTGTGCAGATTTGGTTCATTCAGCTTTTATTGAGCTCCTCTAATCCATGATTAGGTAGACATAAATTTGAGCAAACTCCAGGAGATAGTGGAGGACAGAGGAGCCTGGCTTGATGTCCATGAGGTCGCATAAGAGTTGTCCTTGACTTAGTGACTGAACAATAACAGTCCATCACTGCTAGGCTCTGAGGTTGCAAAAATGACTTATTACTCCTCCTCTACCCTTGATAGACTTCTAATCCAATGGAGGACTGAGAGGTGTAAACACTTTCAGCAGTGTGCTCGTTTCCTATCAGAGGCAAATGGGGAGTTTTTAAGGAGAGTTCCTGAAGAGCAGAAGTTCTGCTCTCTAGTCCCAGATTTTTGCAAAACCCTTGGCACCTAGAAGAACACACCCGGTGAATGTATTGAATTGAAAAATGAAAGTGTTAGTAGCTAAGTAGTGTCTGACTCATTTGTGACTCCATGGACTGTAGCCCACCAGACTCCTCTGTCCATGGGATTTCCCAGGCAAGAATACTGGAGTGGGTAGCCATTCTCTTCTCCAGGGGATCTTCCCTACCCAGGGATCGAAATGAATAATTATTTATTATTTCTTCTTTACAATATCCTAATTACAACTGATTCTGAATGTCCATCCAAAGAAAATAAAAGAGAAAGAGACCATGCTTTAGCTAAAATTTACTACGTGATAGACATGGAATCAGGGAATATGGAGTGTGCTAGAGATTTGAAGATGGACTGCATAAAAAGAAATAAAAGGCTCAATAAAGAAGATACACATATTCACACACAAACAGTGCATGCTGAAAGAGGCATACAAAAGAACAGAAGAGTAGGCAAGTGAAACTAATTAGGAAAAGGAAGAGAAATTATATTCAGAATTAAATGACAGTGTTTTACTGGTCAGCCTATTTGAATATATGGTGTTTGAGGGAACAGAAGCTTTCTTCTGGTTCCAAAGAACCCACTGAAGCATTAGCCCATATGAGTAAAGAGTCATTTATTTATAACAAACAGAAATTTCTGATTATAGAGACAAAAGATCTGATTTGGGGATGAAAAAGAAGAGAAGAAGAGATAGATTTTAAAATGAGTATCCCACACTAAAATAAAGTCAGTGGCACGTTTTTCTGCAAATGTAGTAGCCAGACATTAGTTGAGAGAGTTGCTATTAATAATTAAAATGCAACTTATCTGGTTAAGGGAGATCTGTGACGTTTTCTTTCCTGACCTCTCCTTATTTGACTAAGGAAGGAGGCAAATCATAGTGTGTTATTTTTAATACAGTGTGTTGGGGGAAGGACTTGGTTTATATCATGTTGAATACAAAAGTAACACCATATGTTGTGCCCACTGAGAGCTATTATGATAATATATCAGTCAGAAAGTGTCTAATTGCTCAGCTTAGAAATGGCACCGAGTCACCAAACACTGACACCAACAAATGCTCTGCAATTAGTGTTTGGTTCTTTTTTCTCTGCCAGGTTTAAAAAATAATAATGATAATGCTAACAGAGCCTCTCAACCACTGAAATATTTATTTTCTTATAAAGTCTTATTTGTAGGCAAATTCTTATTTGGGCAGACAATCACTGTCTTTGGAATGAAAAATTTTTTTAATACATATGCATGATCCTGATTTTTTTTCATTGAACTGAGGTTTCTTATTTTGTAATTTTTCTGCTTCATTCCAATTCTACCTTCTCCTAGAGCTTGCCCTGAAGTTATCACTCTCTTCTGCAATATCAGTGGAACATCAGACCACTCTTAATGCACTGTATCCACTGTATATATAACAGCCCAGTATTACATGCTATATTAGAAGGTTCATAAAATTGTCTTTTAATTTTTATTTTATTATAGATTTTTGAATAGCAAGTTTGTTTTTTTCACAGTCTCAAGGTTACATCCAGTGGAAATATCAAATTAATTCCATTTAATGTTCCTTTATTTTCTAGGTACATATTATACATCTGCTATGTGCTTACCATTGTGCCATGATTTACTTCAATTATATTATTTAATATTTGCAGTTGCAACAAGTATAGTTATCTCTGTCTTATAGATAAGAAACCAGAGGTTCTGAAAGACTGAATAACAAACCCACATCATTCATGAAGAGTCAGAGGAACAATCCAACCTCTCACTGTCTCAGATTTTGTATCTCTTAGCTGCTACACTGGGCCAGATTTTCAATTAAATACATCATACACTGCTAATATACCTTCTAAAGCTGGGGACAAAATTTTTAAACTCAACTGAGGTGTTGCAGTCCAAGGCAGCATCTTATAAGTGTACAGACCCGAGAGGCTATCTCCCCTTTGGTTTGAGTAAACTATCGTTGTATTTGCTGTGCTCTTTCTTCCATTTCAGTTTTTACTCAGACCCTCTCCTCTGAACCAGACTAACGTAAACAATTGCCTTCCTCTTATCACAACCTGATTGTCCAAGAGATAGCTCAACTTTTATACTTCCAAAACAAGAAGTCTGCTAAAACACTGAAAAATGTTCCTCCCTCATTGTTCCCATTTCTATTGGCAGTTCTCTCTTTTCAGATGCTTGGGCTGAAATCACCAGGGTCATTACCGACTCTTTTCTTTCTTTCACTATCCAAATTGTTATTGCTGACAATCTACAAGTCATTAGCAAATGGCATTGGCTCTAAGAGTGTAATATATAATGTGTTTGTGTATGTGTGTGTAGATATATGTATGAAGCAACCATTTCTCATTATTTCCAATCTTGCTGTTTCAACTTACCGTCATCTATCACCCAGATTTTTGCAGTAGCTTTCTTACTGTTCTTCCTGGTTCTGTCCTTATGCCCCTGTTCTCATCTGTGTGGCCAGAGTGACTTTAAGAAAATGTAAATCAGGTCAAGTCACTCTAATGCTGTGTCATCTGATATGTAAGTCACAGTTGGCTATTGAAAGTGAAATGAATTAAAATGAAATCGCACTTAAAATTCATTTCCTTAGTCAGACTAGCCATAGTTCACATGTTCCAGAACCATAAAGTGGTTCAGTTCAGTTCAGTTCAGTCGCTCACTCATGTCTGACTCTTTGCAGCCCCATGAATCACAGCACGCCAGGCCTCCCTGTTCATCACCATCTTCCAGAGTTCACTCAGACTCATGTCCATTGAGTCGGTGATGCCATCCAGCCATCTCATCCTCGGTCGTCCCCTTCTCCTCCTGCCTCCAATCTCTCCCAGCATCAGAGTCTTTTCCAATGAGTCAACTCTTCGCATGAGGTGGCCAAAGTACTGGAGTTTCAGCTTTAGCATCATTCCTTCCAAAGAAATCCCAGGGCTGATCTCCTTCAGAATGGACTGGTTGGATCTCCTTTCAATCCAAGAGACTCACAAGAGTCCTCTCCAACATCACAGTTCAAAAGCATCAATTCTTCAGTGCCCAGCTTTCTTCACAGCCAACTGTCATATCCATACATGACCACAGGAAAAACCATAGCCTTGACTAGATGGACCTTTGTTGGCCAAGTAATGTCTCTGCTTTTCAATATACTATCTAGGTTGGCATAACTTTTCTTCCAAGAAGTAAGCGTATTTTAACTTCATGGCTGCAGTCACCATGTGCAGTGATTTTGGAGCCCCCAAAAATAAAGTCTGACACTATTTCCACTGTTTTCCTATCTATTTCCCATGAAGTGATGGTTAGTGGCTACCATATTGGACAATGCTACCAATTTGAAACATGTCCAAGAGTCCCTAACAGTCTATTAGACAGCACTACAATGACTTCCCATCTTTTCCTATATGATTAAGCACCCAATCCACTCCTCACCATCACCCAACCTCATCTCTTTCCATTCTCCCCTTGGTTCAATTCCAATCTCCCTGGCTCCCTGGCTAGTTCTTAACATGCCAAGCATGTTCCTGCTTCAGGTCCTTTGCAGTTGCTCTTCTCTCTACCTGGACTAACCTTCCCTCTGATAGATTACTACATATCTATGTGTCTTGCTGTCATGATTCTGCTCAAATGTTACATTATTAGAGAGAATGTCTGTGACCATCCTATATAAAGCAGCAGTTCATCCAGCTCTTTGATCCCCCTTATCTCTTGCTTAGATTTGTTTTTCATTAGCACTTTGCACCATCTGATTTATAACTTATTTATTTAACTTTCTCTCCATCCCCTTGCACTCCTTGAACTGAGCTACAAAAGTCAAATATTCCTACTTTTTAAATGGACTGCTCTGTTTCAAGCATCTAATGTACTGCTTGCAGAGTAGGTAAATGAAAAGAATAATAACTGAAAGCATGAATGTTTTTCCGTTGCACAGGCGCCAGCAGCTGGCAAAAGCTATGGGAAAAGTATGGATCTCGCTTACCACGGAATGACCTCTGCCAATATGTCACATCGTCTGACCTCACTCAGATGCTGGATAAGCTGGGGATTAAGTACGAGTATTATGACCTTCTGTCTACCATGGACATATCTGACTGTTTTATTGATGGCAGTGAAAATGGAGACCTGCTTTGGGATTTTTTGACAGAAACGTGCAACTTTAATACAACAGCACCACCTGATCTCAAAGCAGAAATTATGAAGGATCTGCAAAAGCCTGAATTCAGTATAAAGAAAGAGGGAAAGGTTCTTTTCAATAATAGTCTGAGTTCATAGTGGTTGAGGCATAAATACACATCATAAGAATGTTAAAAAACTATAATTTGAGCAATGTTGATCATTCATTTGTGTATTAAAATTATAAATATATCTCAAAACACAAACAGAAGCATCTTCACTTATATGTAAAACCTAGAAAGCTTTAAGACATTATTGGACTTCCATATAGAATCATATATGAACCTGCTGGTCTTCTCTTTCCTATAGGTAAAGAGATGACATATGGGCTACATACCACATAATCTGAAAAATGAAACAACTAAGTTTTAGGGGGCTTACTGACAATAAAATTGGCTCCATTTATTAACTGTGATGGAATTTTCTAGAATGCTAAATAAAATATGTGCTATGGATTTTTAAAATACTAGTAAAGTATATGCCCACTGATACATTAGACATTAGAAAAGCATATGTTTATTGACTTTCCCCTTTTGTAAAGAAGTATTTGTCTATATACATTTCTTTGCTATCGTTTCTATCCTTATCTTTAGTGATTACTAAAAGTAAGCACTTAGGATGTTACAAAACTAATTCTGGCATGTGTTGTCATTTCCTTCGATTTTGGTTTCTCTTTTAACTTTGTTTATGGTGTTGTATGTTTTGTTTTTAGATATACTGATGTTTTCTTTATTCATTCAAATTTAGGGTTTTTTAATTTCTGGATTTCTGAAACATTTTAAAAGGTCTTCTAAACCCAAGGTTTTAAAGTATTAACATATTTTATCAAAATGATTGTATAATTTCACTGTATAAAAGTATTTGATCTGTTTGAAGTTTACATAAAGAGTGAGTTGAGAACAAACTGATTTTTCACAAAAATAAAACCATCTGTATCAACAAAGTTGACAAAAAATAACCCCACTTACTTAAATCTTTTATAGTTTACTAAATTTCTAGAAAATATTTGACTCTATTTCAACTTCGTAGTTCCTTCTGTGACAAAGATCTCCTCTAAGAGCAAGAATCATCTTTAACAGTAAGATTTCAGAGAATTTTTGAAAAGTTTTTGATAACCTTTAGTTGGTTAATCCAGTGTTATCAGAATTTAACTTTGTAAGGATTCCTAAAGTAGCTGAATATTACCAGCTCCCAGAGAAAATTAAAACCTTGGTAGTTTGATGTGGTTTCATTGTATAAAATAGATTATTTAATTTTATATGAAAATTTAGTCTAAAGATTAATTAATTATATTATTGAAGAGCAGTAGTAGCCTGAATATTGCTTGTAAACCTATTAGATATGGGCTCCATACTGCAGCTCAGTGGTAAAGAATCTGCCTGCAATGTAGGACCCACTTGATCCTTGGGTCAGGAAGATTCCCTGGAGAAGGGAATGGCAACCCACATCACTATTCTTGACGGGAGAATTCCATGGACAGAAGAGCCTGACAGGCTGTAGTCCATGGGGTTGCAAAAGATTTGGATACAACTTAGTGACTGAACACTTTTTTTTTTTTTAAGTGACTGAAGAGCAACAACATATTTAATAATAAACACCTGTCATTCTTTTAAAAAAAGCATACCTGTTAAGTAATTGTGTAATTTTATAATTAATAAATACTTACATTTTTAAAGTAAGTAAATAATTCTCTCTATTAAAAACAGAATAAAAGTAAGATTTTACTAAAGAGCTCAGAGACCCCAATTTTCTAGCCAAAGGTAGATGGCCTCTCTGTAGATGTGTATAAGAGACAGATTCTTGACGGGAGAATTCCATGGACAGAAGAGCCAGACAGGCTGTAGTCCATGGGGTTGCAAAAGATTTGGATAAACTTAGTGACTGAACACTTTTTTTTTTTTAAAGTGACTGAAGAGCAACAACATATTTAATAATAAACACCTGTCATTCTTTTAAAAAAAGCATACCTGTTAAGTAATTGTGTAATTTTATAATTAATAAATACTTACATTTTTAAAGTAAGTAAATAATTCTCTCTATTAAAAACAGAATAAAAGTAAGATTTTACTAAAGAGCTCAGAGACCCCAATTCTCCAGTGATGAAGCTTTCAACATGGTATGATATTCACTCTTTCACATCACAGAGCTACCACTTAATGCTGTAGTATAGTCACTTAAAAGAGTTAATGCCCCTCCTTCAGGCCCAGAGAGTACACTGGAGTACAGAGTTTATTTACACCAGCAAAGCACAAAGCTTTATTGTTCATAATAAGTAAAATTGACTTGCAGACTCTATTTTTGGACAACTTCATCAATGTTTTTTGAATTGCCAGTTCCAACAAATGAAACGACAGTTATCCAATCACATTCCTGAATATGAACCCTGAACTATTAATCATACTGATATGTACTACTGACAAAGGAAATCTGTGAAGCA
Organism: Madoqua kirkii; assembly: GCA_006408675.1. Classification (NCBI taxonomy): domain Eukaryota; kingdom Metazoa; phylum Chordata; class Mammalia; order Artiodactyla; family Bovidae; genus Madoqua; species Madoqua kirkii. The sequence goes on from SJYC01126651.1 coordinate 40,125, forward strand.
GGCATGATTGATGGATATGGACCGTGACGACCTTGAACGACTTCACCAAAAAGATAGAAATCAAAATTGCAGAGCAAATGATGGCTGTTTCTAAAAAGCACATGTGCAAAGCAAGAATAGAACTAATATGCTGTTTCAAGATGAAAAACAATAGCAGTATATAGATGGATGTTTGTAAATATAGTCCTTTTTCCTCATATAGTCCTTACTATAAAATACAAGGAAAAATAAATTCTCATCTGCTTTAATATAATGCAATGGGAATAATCAAGTCTTTTTATAAAGAGAAAATCCTCAAGAGTTCAGTGCCAGTTAGTGATGGAAAGATAGAAGGGTACAAGAGGGGCAAGGGGATGGAACTCTTGGCTTCTGCTTGTATTACTATTACAAAGGACTTGAGACAGTCACATATTTAATTTTCTAGTCTGTTGTTGGGCTTCAGAAAAAGAAGCCTACAGTGTGAATTTGGAATGTTGTTTTATCACGGTACATTTCCCAGTGTTTAGTATGGGGCCTTCCCTGGTGGCTCAGATGGTAAAAACTCTGCCTGCAATGCAGGAGACACAGGTTCAATTCCTGGGTTGGAGAGATCCCCTGGAGGAGGGAATGGCTACTCACTCCAGTATTCTTGCTTGGAAAATCCCATGGACAGAGGAGCCTGGTGAGCTGGAGTCCATGGGGTTGCAAAGAGTCAGACACAACTAAGGGACGTTCACAGTCATGCATATGGAAGATGCTAAGTAACAGAACACTCGGTGAATTCTTTTTCAAGCATTTATCTTATACCCATATGTTTATACTTTTATTATAACCAGAGCTTGAGAAAACCAACAGAGTTGTCTGTTACTCTCAGTATAAACCTTAACTTTTTTATAGTGTTTCTGTAACCTTTTTGTATTTGTAAGAGAGTACTGCCAAAACCAAAGAGGAGATATTAAATGGAAAAAAAATGTTTTAGGACCTTGGCTTTGTTTACTATGAAAATTGGCAAATTTCTTAATTGAAAACTCTGCCAAAAATATACAGTGGAGAAAAGATAGTCTCTTCAGGAAGTCATTTTGGTAAAACTGGATAACCACAATGTAAATCATTGAAGTTAGAACATTATTTCACACCACACACAAAAACAAACTCAAAATGGCTTAAAGACTTAAATTTAAAACATGACACTATAAAACTCTTAGAAGAGAACATAGACAAAACATTCTCTGATGTAGGTAATAGATACCAATATTTTCTTATGTCAGTCTTGCAAGGCAATATAAATAAAATAAAAAACAAATGCTCTTTAGTCGCTCAGTCATGTCCAGCTCTTTGCAACGCATCGACTGCAACATGCCATGCTTCCCTGTCCTTCACCATCTCCCAGAGCTTGCTCAAATTCATGTCCCTTTAGTCAGTGATGTCATTCAATCATCTTGTCCTCTGTCATCCCCTTCTCCTCTTGCCTTCAATCTTTTCCAGAATCATGGTCTTTTCCAATGAGTCAGTTCTTTGCATCAGGTGGCCAAAGTATTAGAGCTTCCGTTTTAGCATCAGTCCTTTCAATGAATATTCTATTAATTTCTTTTAGGATTGACTGGTTGGATCTCCTTGGGGTCCAAGGGACTCTCAAAGTTCTTCCCCAACATCACGGTTCAAAGGCATCAATATTTTGGCATTCAGTCTTCTTTATGGTTCAACTCTCACATCCATACATGACTACTGGAAAAACCATAGCTTTGACTAGACAGACCTTTATCAGCAAAGTAATGCCTCAGCTTTTCAATACACTGTCTAGCTTTATCACCAAGGAGCATGTATCTTTTAACTTCATGGCTGCAGTCACCATATGCAGTAATTTTGGAGCCCAAGAAAATAAAGTCTGTCACTGTTTTGATCGTTTCTCCATCTATTTGCTATGAAGTAATGGAATCAGATGCCATAATGTTAGTTTTTTGAATGTTGACTTGCCTAATAAAACTTATAAGCTTTGTATAGCAAAAGAAACCATAAACAAAATGAGAGGACAACTTACAGACTAGTAGAGAATATTTACAAATTCTACAACCAACAAAGGTTTAATTTCCAAAATATACAGACAGCTCATTCAACTGAACAAGACAATAAAAAATTGGCCCAGTACCTAAAGAGACATTTCTTCAAAGATGACAAACAGATGCCCAACAAGTACCTGAAAAGATGCTCAACATCACTAATTTTTAGAGAGGCAAATCAAAACACAATAAAGCATCACCTCACACCAGTCAAAATGGTCATCATTACAAGCTCTACAAATACAAATGCTGAAGAAGGTGTGGAGAAAAAGGAACCCTCCTATACTGTTGTTAGTGGGAATGTTAATTGGTGCAGCCACTATGGAATACAGCATGCAGGTTCCTTAAAAAATAGAGTTACCATGTGATCTAGCAATCCCACTCCTAGCATATATCAGGAGAAAATGAATTTGAAAAGATATATGAACCCCAACGTTCATAGAAGCAGTATTTACAATAGCCAATACAGGGGAGCAATCTAAATGTCCATTGACAGGTGAATGGATAAAGAAGATGAGATACATATACAATGGACTGTTACTCAGCCATAAAAGAGAATGAAATAATGCCGTTTGATATTTGCACCAACACAGATGGACTTAGAGATGATCACACTAAGTGAAGTAATCAGGGAGAGAAAGACAAATACCACGCATCACTTATATGTGGGACCACAGTATGACACAAATGAGTTTATCTATAAAATGGACTCACAGACACAAAGAACAGACTTGTGGTTGCCAAGGGAGAGAAAGGTGGGGGAGAGACAGATTGGGAGTTTGGAAGTAGCAGATACAAATTACATCTATCTATCTATAATAGATAATAAGAACCTACTGTATATCACAGGAAACTATATTCAATACCCTGTTATAACCATAATGGAAATGACTATGAAAAAGAAAAACAATATATATAATTGAATCACTTTCCTGTACACTGGAAATTACTGTTGCTGCTGCTGCTAAGTCGCTTCAGTTGTGTCCAACTCTGCATTTTTTTTTTCATTTTAAAAGCACATTTTCATGTATTAAACCCATCAGAATGTTATTTCTAAGAAAATAAGGACTTCTTGCTAAGCCCCATAGGGGATTGAATAAAAAAATCTTGTTAGATGATAAGGTAGAACCAGATTTCCTGGGTTTAACTCCTGGTTCTGTTAATTACTCGCTGTAAGATCTCAGGCAATTCATTTTCTCTGTATTCTTACATTTCTTCATCTTCAAAATGAAGATCATAATCCAAATAGCTACCTCAGAGGGCAGTCATGAGGATCCAGGAGTTAAGCTGCATAAATATGCTCCTAAAGTGGCAGGCTCATAAGAAATTCAAAAATATTGACTATGATTATTATTAACAGCTCATAAAAATTAAACATAAAATGCAGAATGAATTTTTAAAAATTAAAATTAAGGAAAATTATGACTGAGGCCAGAGAGAGAGCAAGGACCTGGCAGAACCAATCTAGTCCCTGACCTTGGCATTTCTAGCCAAAGGTAGATGGCCTCTCTGTTAGAGCTGAGCTGGTGCTTCACAAAGCCCAAGTGCCACCAGAGCTGAGCCACTCAGGCCCCACCTGAGGGCATCTACCTTCCTGATGCTACAAGTACCAGTGCTCCGTACTATGAAAAGGGGCCCCATCTCAATCCTGAGAAGACCAAGGGCCCACTGCCCCAAGGACGGCACTTCATAGGCTGGCCAGAAACTGACTGCAGGAGCTTCTCTTTAAAAACACAAAAGTGATGCTTTTAATTCTGTTAGAACTTTAGAATTCCAAATCTAGAGAAATAAAGCATTCCTTCTTTCACTCATTCATGAAATATACATCTCACCAATATTAATTGTATGAGACAGTGTTCTAGGCAAAGGCATTAATGCAGTAAAGAAAGTTCCCAAAGTCAGTGAACTGATTTCTAGCAGGAGGGTGAACTGAAATGTAAATATTTGTCAGATAATGGCAGTCACTATTAAGAAAACAAAACTAGATAAACAGAAAACCATACTGGGGGGGCGGGGAAATACTAGTTGGAATGGTCAGGGAAGGCTTATTTTTTTTAGGTAAGATTTGAACAGAGATTTAAATGAATTGGAGGAGCGGCCATGCAGGCTTCGGAGATGAGCATTTCAGGGAGAAGGATGTAAAGTACAGATTCCCTGGTGTGGGAGCGAGATGGTCAGAAGGCTAGGCGAGTGTCTACAGTAAGTGAGCTGCAAAGTCATGAGGTCGATCTAATCCAGAGTAGCCACTGCTGTGACCACATGTGGGAAGACCTCACTAGGATGCCCCAGTTAGAGAAGGAGAAACAGCAGATCCACAGAGGTAGCAAGACCCCATAGCCTTTGAACAGGAGACACACACTGGCTGTCTTAAGTCATGCTCCTTGCCATTTCCAACTCCTGTCTGAGTCCAGCCTGAAAACAAGCACCCCTTTCTCCAAGGTATCCATATGGATGTCTGACTCTTGCCCACCAAATGTCCTAGTTAGAAGAGCACGTAAGATCTCACTTCAGTTCAGTCGCTCAGTCATGTCTGACTCTTTGCAACTGGATGGACTGCAGCATGCCAGGCTTCCCTGTCCATCACCAATTCCAAGAGCTTGCTCAAACTCGTGTCCCTTGAGTTGGTGATGTCATGCAACCATCTCATCCTTAATCCAGAGTAGCCACTGCTGTGGCCACATGTGGGAAGACCTCACTAGGATGCCCCAGTTAGAGAAGGAGAAACAGCAGATCCACAGAGGTAGCAAGACCCCATAGCCTTTGAACAGGAGACACACACTGGCTGTCTTAAGTCATGCTCCTTGCCATTTCCAACTCCTGTCTGAGTCCAGCCTGAAAACAAGCACCCCTTTCTCCAAGGTATCCATATGGATGTCTGACTCTTGCCCACCAAATGTCCTAGTTAGAAGAGCACGTAAGATCTCACTTCAGTTCAGTCGCTCAGTCATGTCTGACTCTTTGCAACTGGATGGACTGCAGCATGCCAGGCTTCCCTGTCCATCACCAATTCCAAGAGCTTGCTCAAACTCGTGTCCCTTGAGTTGGTGATGTCATGCAACCATCTCATCCTTTGTTATCCCCTTCTCTTCCTGCCTTCAATCTTTCCCAGCATCAGAGTCTTTTCTAATGAGTCAGTTCTTCCCATCAGGTTGTCAAAGTTTCGGCGCTTCAGTTTTAGCATCAGTCCTTCCAATGAATATTCAGCACTGATTTCCTTTAGGATTGACTTGTTTGATCTCCTTGCAGTCCAAGGGACTCTCAAAAGTCTTCTCCAGTGCAAAAGTTTAAAAGCATCAGTTCTTCCACACTCAGCTTTCTTTATAGTCCAACTCTCTCATCCATACATGACTACTGGAAAAACCATAGCTTTCACTGGATGGACCTTTGTCAGCAGAGTAATGTCTCTGCTTTTTAACCTGCTATCTAGGTTTGTCATAGCTTTTCTTCCAAGGAGCAAGTGTCTTTCAATTTCATGGCTGCAGTCACCATCTGCAAGTGATTTTGGAGCCTGAGAAAATAAAGTCTGTCACTTTTTCCACTGATTCCCCATCTATTTGCTATGAAGTGATGGAACCAGATGCCATGATCTTAGTTTTTTGAATGTTGAGTTTTAAGCCAGCTTTTTCACTCTCCTCTTTCACCTTCATCAAGAAGCTCTTTAGTTTCTCTTTGCTTTTTGTCATAAGGGTGGTGTGCATATCTGCATATCTGAGGTGATTGATATTTCTCTCTGCAATCTTGATTCCAGCTTGTGCTTCATCCAATCCAGCATTTTGCTTGATGTACTCTGCATATAAGTTAAATAAGCAGGGTGGCGCTATACAGTCTTGACGTACTCCTTTCCCAATTTGGAACCAGTCTGTTGCTCCATGTCCATTTCTAACTGTTGCTTCTTAACCTGCATACAGGTTTCTAGGAGGTAGGCAAGATGTCTAGTATTCCCATCTCTTGAAGAATTTTCCACAGTTTGTTGTGATCCACATAGTTGAAGGCTTTAGCATAGTCAAAGAAGCATAAGTAGATGTTTCTCTGAAATTCTCTTGTTTTTCCTATGATCCAGAGGATGTCAGCAATTTGTTCTCTGGTTCCTCTGCCTTTTCTGAACACAGCTTGAACATCTGGAATCTCTTGGTTCAAGTGCTGTTGAAGCCTAGCTTGGAAAATTTTGAGCATTACTTTGCTAGTGTGTGAGATGAGTACAATTATTTGGTAGTTTGAACATTCTCTGGCATTGCCTTTCGTTGGGATTTAAAACTGACTTTTTCCAATCCTGTGGCCACTGCTGAGTTTTCCAAATTTGCTGGCATATTGAGTGCAGCACTTTCACATCATCATCTTTTAGGATTTGAAATAGCTCAACTGGAATTTCATCACCTCCACTAGCTTTGTTCATAGTGATACTTCCTAAGGCCCACTTGACTGGAATCTCTTGGTTCAAGTGCTGTTGAAGCCTAGCTTGGAAAATTTTGAGCATTACTTTGCTAGTGTGTGAGATGAGTACAATTATTTGGTAGTTTGAACATTCTCTGGCATTGCCTTTCGTTGGGATTTAAAACTGACTTTTTCCAATCCTGTGGCCACTGCTGAGTTTTCCAAATTTGCTGGCATATTGAGTGCAGCACTTTCACATCATCATCTTTTAGGATTTGAAATAGCTCAACTGGAATTTCATCACCTCCACTAGCTTTGTTCATAGTGATACTTCCTAAGGCCCACTTGACTTTACATTCCAGGATGTCTAGGAGTGATCACACCATCGTAATTATCTGGGTCATGAAGATCTTTTTGTACAGTCCTGTATATTCTTTCCACCTCTTTTAGTTCTTCTGTGTATTCTTTCCACCTCTTCTTAATATCTTCTGCTTCTGTTTGGTCCTTACCATTTCTGTCCTTTATTGTGCCCGTCTTTGCATGAAATGTTCCCTTGGTAACTCTAATTTTCTTGAAGAGATGTCTAGTCTTTCCCATTCTATGGTTTTCCTCTATTTCCTTGCATTGATCACTTAGGAAGAATCTCACTTAATTCTTAATGAATTTGAAAGACTGATTATTATTATCCCATTTTTGAGATGAGACTTCCCTATTGGCTCAGATGGTAAAGAATCTGCCTGAAATGTAGGAAACCTGGGTCAAGCAGTACTGCAGGAGAAGGAAATGTCTACCCACTCCAGTATTCTTGCCCAGGGAATCCCATGGACTGAGGAGTCTGGCAGGCTACAGTCCATGGGCCTCAGAGTCAGACATGACTGAGCAACTAACATACACACATTTTTGATGTGAGGAAGCTGGGATACTAAATTAAATGACTTGCCCAGCTCTCAAAATCAGTTTGTAAAAGAATGTAAGCTAGTCTGTATTCACACTGTCCATCTATACATTGGGAAAATTAAGTTGATGGTCCTCTGTCATCATAGCAGTGGTGGTTTAGTTGCTAAGTTGTGCTGACTCTTTTGCCGCACCATGGACTGAAGCCTGCCAGTCTCCTCTGTCTGTGGGATTTCCCAGGCAAGAATACTAGAGTGGGTTGCCATTTCCTTCTCCAGAAGATCTTCCCAAACTGAGGATTGAACCCGCATATCCTGCATTGCAGCCAGATTTTTTTACTGACTGAGCTATCAGGGAAGCCCTGGTCATCATAGATACAGATTATTTTACAGAGTAAGACTCATCACACTATATTGCCTTTGCCCAAATGTCCATCTGCAAATTGAATGGGATCTCATTGCAAAAAAGAAGAAATGGGATGGTGAAAGGGTAGTATATAAAAAAAAATCACTTCCTTGAATGGTGGATTAGCATTCTTCTTAAACATTATGCTTCACTAATAAGTTAATTTTAATCCATTCCCAAATGCCTGGGTTCTCTCATCCATTTGCTTCAACTTTTCATTTTTTGCTGCATTCCTACCAGGGGGCTTCCCTGGTGGCTCAGTGGTAAAGAATCTGCCTGCCAATTCAGGAGACATGGGTTTGATCTCTGGGTTAGGAAGATCCTCTAGAGAAGGAAATGTTACCCCCACTCCAGAATTCTTGCTTGGAGAATCCAATGGACAGAGGGGCCTGGCAGGCTACAGTCCATGGTGTGGCAAAAGAGTCAGACACAACTTAGCAACTAAACAACAAAAACAAAATTCCTCAGGTGCCAGGCATCACCTATTTGTTTCATGTTTAAATAATCTGTCACCTATATCCTAGATTCCCTATGATTTATACACTGTGCAGTATGCATTCCTAGTATGCGATCAACTAACGCAGGGGAGTTAAAGCTATGGATTGTGTAATCCATTTCTCAATGTGATATACACTGTGCAAAGGCAACTACAGTAAAAGGGAGGTTGATTTAAGAGGCTCCCTGGGCAACAAGAGTCACAATTTTTAAATGTGCCAAAAATTCATTAGGGCTCCATGTCAGATTGCTGCACTCTCTGTAGCAATGGTTTAATAAACACAGCACTGTTCTAGAGGCTGCAAAGACATGTTGTGGATATTTGATATGAGCAGTGTCTTCCCATGATCATATTCTTCTCTTGTAGAATTATCCATGTTTTCCGATTTGTCTTAATGATACCTGAAGGACTTTGCAAACAATCTGCCTATGGTAGAAAATGTTGAAATAAATCACAGAGGCTATCAACCACAGTCCAAGCTTGGTGAGTTCTCCAAAGACACTTAATACAGAAGATGCCAGAAAATGTCAGCACCTCTATTTATGTCCTACAGCTAACTAATTTTATGCTAATTTCATTTCGATACTGTGATTCCTTTTTCTGTGTGTTGATGGATGGATTTCATGAGTTAATTCTCTAGTCTCTGATGCAGGCGGACTGGACATAAATCCTAGGGTTTTGTAGAAGAGGCAGTTATGCCATGCTACTTATTATCAGCACAAGCACATGGCAACCTTGGCTTATTTTTCAAGAGACTGCTACCATTCTGACACTTTCCAAGTACAGACTTTGCCTACCCCACAATAGATTTTAATGGGAGAAGTGTAAAAGTCTTTGTGGTTTATTATTATTCTTATTAGGTTTTTCTTTTATTTCTGAGGTGTGATTGGGAGAAGAGTTTCGACTTCTTTCTCAGTTTATAAAAGATAATGAGAAAATGGCACAAGGAAATTAGCTAGGGCTTGCTGCTTCAGAAGACACCTCATGGGAATGATTTGTCTGGACAAGGTTGGCAACCCATGGGTTTGCCATCTGTGTGTCCTAGGAATGGTGGAGTAAATATTGGCTTCCAGGCTTAGCTGCTTCACTGTGTTTCCTTTGATTTCTCTAGTTTATAGATTTCCAGCTTGAAAAAGAGTTGATCGTGGAGAAAGAGTCTTTGCTAAATAAAACAGACCTTAAAGAATTTTGAGGACTTCACATTAATAATAGTTAATATTTACTGAGAGATTATGTGTTAGGTATTGTGTTACATTATTTAATCTAATCCTTGTAATGAGTTTATGGAATAGTTATTATTTTATCACAGTTTCACAAATAATGAACTTTTATAAAGTTGCTTATATAACTTACCCCACATTCTCACAGCTAATGCCAGCCCATACAGATAAAAGCCCAGAGATCATTTTCTGTCTTCATAGCTTGGTTGCCTCTAATGGTGATCTTCTTTCATTCTTCCTTGATTCCTTTCTCTCCTGACTCTCTAAGCTTCCTTATAGGAATTATCTCCTAGCTTTGAATTTTCATTCTATCTCCTGGGGACTGATCTCATCTGGTGGCTCTGGTACAAAGAGAACACTTTTTTTACTTGATCAACTTTGATCCAACATCTTATTATTTTCCAAAGCAGCTCCTATGTGGCTGTGCCTGCCTTCTTGTTCAGAGGACAATCCCAGAGGGCCGATTTATTATTTTAATCTTGTGTACACATATTTTCACTTGTATCCATGACACAAGAAACTTTGCAATGGCAAATCATAAGGCTTGTCCAGTTCCAGTTGGCAGAGAGTTAATGTAATATGGCAGATATTGTTTCCTAACAGCAATTCTTCCTTCTTCTGTGATCATATAATATCTAATATTAAATGAGGTGCATGGCTTCTTAGAGGAAGTCTACATTTCCCCTACTCCCTTTGTGCCACATATAGTCACATGACTGAGTTAAAGCCAATGGGATATGAAAAGTAACATAGTGGTATATGCCGACAAAGGAAGACGCATGTTATCTTCATCTGCTTTTTTTTTTCTTTTCTTTTGCTTCTGGATGACTGGAATGTGGATGTGATAGTGAGCTCCTTCAGACTATGCAGACAAGAGTAGCAAAGCCCTAGGAAATGCGGAGCAACAGGATCTGGGTCCCTAGACCTGGTGGAGCAGAGTTACCACATTAGGGAGTGGACTGTTTCCTACTCCTACTCCTAAGTCACGTCAGTTGTGTCCAACTCTGTGCGACCCCATAGACGGCGGTGGCCTGTTTACCTTCAGACTATTATGAGACAGAAATAACTCTCTGCCTCCTACATACAAGGCTACCTTATTTGAAATAACAGTGACTTATTCCATGCCCTATCATAACCAAGTCCTTCTCATCCTTTTCAGAATATTTTTTTAATCTATAAGGCACTCCAAAGACATATTGAGGATATAAGAAAATAAACTTTGAAAAATGCAACACAGATTAGGTCTAGGAGACTATTTTTGCAGCAAAAAAAAAAATTCATTTTTCCCCAAGTAGAGCCAAAATATCAAGATAAGTGTACCGATTTTATCAATTACCTGAATTCTAGATGCTTAATCTTCCTGATATCAAATATTCACTTAGCAGATTATTTATTCATCACAGTATTGATATTTAGTTTATTTCAACAGGTTACAGAGACATCAACATCAATAAATTCTGTCAATCATACTCACTCCTTACTTTTAAAAATTTCAGCAGGCAAAAGAATCACCTGGGAGGCTTATCAGACATGCAAAATTCTTAGTTCCATCCTAGATCTAAACAATGTGTGAGGCCTAGGAATCTGTCTTATTATGAACCAGCCAGGTGACTGTCTGGCCCATCAGAGCCTCAAAACCTACAACATATGGAAGTTTGTATGGAACATTGGTAATAAAAATATGTTAATAGTAATTGGACTATTGTAATTAGTCCAATTGTAGTCATTGGACTCCCCAGGTGGCACCAGTGGTAAAGAACCTGCCAATGCAGGAGACTTAAGAGACACAGGTTTGATCCGTGGGTTGGGAAGATCCTCTGGAGGAGGGCATGGCAACCCACTCGAGTATTCTTACCTGGAGAAGCCCATGAACAGAGGAGCCTGGCAGGCTATGGTCTGTAGGGTCGCAAGGAGTCAGACATGACTGAAGCAACTTAGCACAATAGTAATAATTATAGAGATATTACATCATTCACTGATATACCTGGACCAGTAACCTCTAAATGTTGCAAACAACAACATATAAAATGAAGTGAGCACTGATTATGTAACAGGCACTATATAAAGTTTCTGACATGTAGTTTCATTTAATTTTCAAAATAAAAAGGCATTTTAAAAAAACAAACTGTTATATGTGAAACAAATCACCAGTCCAAGTTCAATGCATGATAATGGATGCTTGGGGCTGGTGCACTGAGATGATCCAGAGGGATGGTAAGGGGAGAGAGGAGGGAGAGAGGTTCAGGATGGGGAACACAAGTATACCTGTGGCAGATTCATGTTGATGTATGGCAAAACCAATACAATATTGTAGTGTAATTAGCCTACAATTAAAATAAATAAATTTATATTAAAAAATTAAAAAAAACCTGTTCTCATTTTATAGAGGAAGATAACAAAGTTTGATAAGTTGAAATGGACTTGAATACAATTAAAGACATGGCAGATCTGGGTCTCTGCTCCAAAGTCCAAGAGCATAACTCTAGGATACTAAGGCCTCTCCACATTCTTAGCACTATCGTTGATCAGTGAGAAAAGCCATGTTTCAAAGGTTATTCAAGTAAGGACAGTAATGAGTACATGTGTGTTCATTAGTCTACACCTGCCATTTGCAAGATACCATATCAATCTCAGGAAAAAAAATGAATTCAGGAATTAAAAGAAAGAGCATTAAAAATATTTTTTTCTAAGTTTAAAACTCAAGCTTTCTATAAAACATCTTAGCCATTAACATATTCACACACACATGTGATAGATGGAAAATGTTTTCAGTAATTTCCCAAGATTGTGTCTGCTCTGTTTCATAGTTTTAAATTCACTATCATTTAGCTCAAAATCCTTTAGGGAATTGTTTCATTTTTTATAATTTAATTGTATTGATTTTTTTTTTGGATTATACTTGGCTAAGCTGTGGTAAGCATTGTTCAATTTTGTCAGTTTTTGTCTAAGTGTATATATGTATATAAACCATATGTGTGTGTGTGTGTGTGTGTGTGTATGCCAGCCTCCAACCTGCCCATTTACGTACAAACATAAATCATTTATATGTGCACTTCCACATATTATAGCTATCAATCTCTGTGGAAAGTAGAATCATGATGTGGACTACAAATTCCTATTAATTTCACATGTATACTTGTGGATTTTCTTAATTTAAAATAATACTTACATAAGCAAGACACCAGAAATAAATCAAATCTTAAGTGGGTCCCTAATTACAGCAGGAAGTTAAGAAAGAAATTAACATGCAAAAATGTTACATTTAACTCAAAGACATCAATATATCTCATGCTTCTGTTGTACAGCAAGAATTTTTAACCAACAGTGCTACTCCAGAGAGAAAAAAGTCTCCATTTTCAATTTTAAAAAATGCTAAAATTAAATAGATTAATATCTAATTTTATACCTTCATTTATATTATGTGCAAAATTATCTTAAATATTTGTTTGGATGAAGAGGCTTTCTACCAAATGGGGCCTTTTCATAGTAGAAAATGTTAACATAAATTGTTGCATAAATCATTGCCTTGTAGAATACCAGAAGGCGCATATAAAAACCCATATCTTTACTGCACATATTTCCCATTAACCATAATCTATTAGTAATTGAAGTTCATTACAAATTCTTGTAGACTTTATTGCTATCGTGCTGCATGACATACCGAACCTGGCTTGCATAACAAGAAGTCCTTGCTGGGAAATATCCTATTAACAATGACAGTGCATTTGTCATTGTGATAATAAACCCAAGAGCTGCCTGTAGATTATAAATTATCAAGGCGCCATTTGTGCTGCCCCGGCTTGAAGGTTTGTCTGTGCTTCCATTTTAAAACGCTGATTTTCAGTGAGTTGTAAGTCAACTATCAGAATCTGCGGTGAGCTGCAACTCTGCGTCCAAGGACTCAGCTCAAGACTGTTTTGGAACAATTCTTAGGTATGATTTACATTTTCCAATCAAAAAGAACAGAAGTCTGCTGGCGTGTGCACAACAGTTTTGAAGGGACCTGTGAGACATAATCATTTTCCACCAAAAACAAATACGTTTCGATCTGGCCCAGATACCTAAGTATTTAAAATCAGAGTTTATAACCGTCACAATTTTGTGCTTTAAAAAGACATTATTTAATTTTTGCCTAAACTCAAATGTCAGGCATTCAGGGTAATGACATATGCCAAGTGATTTTTCCTTCTGTGCAAGAGCCCCCCATTTCTACTCCTTTCATAAAATAACCTGAAAAGTAAAAGAATTTACATGGTGCAGTGAAAAAAACATTACTGAGAAAGGAAAGGATCATGGGAAAAGCAAATGTAATATTGAAACAGAAATAGCTACAACTGTGTAAACAGATATGCCTTTGGCTTGGAGGCGAGATTTACCAGTCTGTAATATTTCTCAGCCAAGGAGCTGGAAGCCTGCAGGGCCAAAAGGGGCTCTCTGCATTACAAGGGCAGCTGGTTCCATAAACTTTGATCTTTCTTACTTTAAACTGGGGAATTAGATAATTACAGTTACCTGAATATGCATTTCTATGACTATGATCACTGTAACCAAGAAACTCAAGTCTTGGGGTTCTGCACAGAGGGAATGATTGACAGCGGCTGACTTTGGACACTTGGACACAAGACTGAAAGTTAGGTTTGATGGGATAATGCTGGTGAAGAAGCTCAATCTGTCTATGACAGCAGTTACTAACTGCTCAGGTGAACTGGCAATTAAGAAAAATATAACACAAGATAAAGTGAGCCAGAAATGCAAAACTGAGCTGTAGAAACTACTTGGGGGAATGTAACACAATTAACTCTGACTAGAGAATGAAAGAAACAAATTTCAGAGACAGGACAGTTTTGTGCAGGATCTTGAAGAATTACATAGCTTTTTTTTTTTTTTCTTTAGCAACTCCAACCCCATCCCATCACCTAGCACAAACCCCTTTTCTGGGATAAGTCATAAAAAGAGGAGAATAATAGAATCCTGTTTCAAGAATGACCATTAACTTAGGGTTGGATGCCTCATTTCTGCTTGCCCAACTTGTAGCCAGAATGTACCAATTGCTTAGAGGGAGCGAGGAGCAACTAAACTATAACCAGAAAGCATAAATCTGCTTTTTATTTCAGGGAAACTCTAATATTAGGTCCTTCTAGTCTCTTTCAATGGCACATTGAGCCTTCAATTTTATTCAATCATTAAGTGGAAAAAAGCAGAGCAAATGGACTCTTTTATTGAATTTATTCCCAAATGTCTTTGAAAGAAAAGGCACATAGTTCAGGGTATATCAGGGCAATCTCTGCATAGCATCTTCACTAAGAAGGACTGTATGCAAAAATCCTAAGTTCATGTCCCAGATAGTATGCTAAGCAATCTATATATCTCACTGTGTTCCTGCAAATCGTGAAGCTTTTAATATTTCCATCCTATAGAGGGAAAAACGGATACTTTGGCAAGCTAAAGTAGGTTAAGATTTGCCTACTATGATACAGCTATTAAGTGGCACAGTGGGTCTATACCACATTATATACAGGCTGTGACACACTATTCACCTCAACTGGTATTTTTAAAATTAATCTCAAGAAATAAAGTTGAGCATTGAGAGAACCAGCTCCCACCAGCCAAAACTTAGTTTATGTTATTAAGTACTGTGCTTTATTTTTCCACCCTCTTCCCTCCCTTTATTCCTCTCTCTTTTTCTTTTTTTTCTCCCTCCCTTTTTTCTCCCTCTTTCTTACTCCAAGTAATTTGACTGATGCTTTCATTCATGTATCATTCTGACCTTTTTATTCTCAAGAGCTCTTCCAAAAATATAGTGATTTCATATTCAACTACAGGCAAAAAATTAAATAAATGGTGTTTACTCAAACATTATTGGTTCTATCAAATTTACACAATATCCTGTTTGACTTGGGCTTCCCCTGTGGCTCAGCTGGTAAAGAATCATTCTGCAGTGCAGGAGACCCCAGTTGGATTCCTGGGTTGGGAAGATCTGCTGGAGAAGGAATAGGCTACTCACTCCAGTATTCTTGGGCTTCCCTTGTGGCTCAGCTGGTAAAGAATCCACCTGCAATGTGGAAGGCCTGGGTTTGACCGTTAGGTTGGGATGATCCCCTAGAGAAGGCAAAGGCTACTCACTTCAGTATCCTGGCCTGGAGAATTCAATGGACTGTATAGTCCTTGGGGTCTCAAAGAGTCGAACATGACTAAGCGACTTTTACCTCACTTCACCTCTGTTTGACTTATTCAGAACAAAATCCATGGTTCAAGACATACTTTTCACTTGGCAATACTTTTGATCTCTGTAACAATGAAGCACATAGAGTTTGCCCACACCTAGATAAAATATTCTGCCATCTTCAAATTTCACAGTGTGCTCAGACTCTTGCTTTCCTCTTTAGCATCTTTGCCATCTGGTGATAGATCTCTGGTCTTTCAAATGCCATCCTAGGGCTCTAATAAATCACACTTTTTTCCTAGCAAGTTTTATGTCCTTTTTATAATGGTAAACATGACTTGCATAGCACACAGAGTACTGAAATATTCTGAACAAATGGAGTAGGGTCATTTTGATTCCAAATATTTGCCCAGGCAATAGTTTGGCATTTGGAACCAACCTGGAAGCCAGTAAAAGCATGATGAACCATCTGTTCATTCTCTCTTTCCCATACTCAAGAATTTAAAACAATTATTCCCATTACCATAGCACCTTTCTTGCAAAAAAATCTGCCAATTGTCAGGTTGGCTTATTAGAGTGTAAAACAACATTTCTGAAATCAAGCCTGTCTTATTGTTATGGGAATACTCCTTCCACTCTCCCATCAAGGACAACATGTCATGCCCTGGTATTGATAGACTTCAAGGGTTAGTTGAATTCTTCCATTAATGACAGATATTTTGCAAGTTACAAAAGCAGAATTTTAACTTATTTTTTCACAAAAAATAAGTTCCTGTCTCTTTCAATTTCATTTGCACCTAAGGATGGGAACATGAAAAGGGCTTCTCTTGTGGTTCAGACAGTGAAGAATCTGCATTGCAGGAGACCTGAGTTTGATCCCTAGGTCAGGTAGATCCCTTGGAGAAAGAAATGGCAACCCGCTCCAGTATTCTTGCCTGGAGAATTCCATGGACAGAGGAGCCTAGTGGGCTATAGTCCAAAGGGTTGCAAAGAGTTGGATGCAACTGAGTGACTAACAAGGGCAGGACAAATAATTTGTCTAAATTCAGACAACTAATGGATTACTGAGCCATGGGAGGAGATGTGTATAAGAGACAGGTGGACTGTAGCCTACCAGGCTCCTCCGTCCATGGGAGTTTCCAGGCAAGAGTACTGGATTGGTAAAAATCTACTATGTATCAGATCCAGTGATATCCCCAGAGTTTTCTCATTATGGGAACCAAAGAATAAAAATAATATATATCTTACTCCAAGGATAAAGAATATGAATTCAGTAAATAATGATATCTTCTTTGCCCAAACAAATTCCCATGTCTTCATGAGTAAAGATGGTTTGAATTCAAAATGGCAGCTACGATTATCGGCAAAACAGGAAAGTTAGACTTGATAGAATTCTTGTTACGGGGAGATGGAAAAGAAACACATATTGCTTCAGCAATACGTGAACCATGAACTTCCTGATGTTCAAGATGGTTTTAGAAAAGGCAGAGGAACCAGAGATCAAATTGCCAACATCTGCTGGATCATCAAAAAAGCAAGAGAGTTTCAGAAAAACATCTATTTCTGCTTTATTGACTATGCCAAAGCCTTTGACTGTGTGGATCATAAGAAACTGTGGAAAATTCTGAGAGAGATGGGAATACTAGACCACCTGACCTCCCTCTTGAGAAACCTATATGCAGGTCAGGAAGCAACAGTTACAACTGGACATGGAACAACAGACTGGTTCCAAATAGGAAAAAGAGTACATCAAGGCTGTATATTGTCACTCTGCTTATTTAACTTCTATGCAGAGTACATCATGAGAAACGCTGGACTGGAAGAAACACAAGCTGGAATCAAGATTGTCGGGAGAAATATCAATAACTTCAGATATGCAGATGACACCACCCTGATGGCAGAAAGTGAAGAGGAGCTAAAAAGCCTCTTGATGAAAGTGAAAGAGGAGAGCAAAAAAGTTGGCTTAAAGCTCAACATTCAGAAAATGAAGATCACGGCATCCGGTCCCATCACTTCATTGGAAATAGATGGGGAAACAGTGGAAACAGTGTCAGACTTTATTTTTGTGGGCTCCCAAATCACTGCAGATGGTGACTGCAGCCATGAAATTAAAAGACACTTACTCCTTGGAAGAAAAGTTATGACCAACCTAGATAGCATATTCAAAAGCAGAGACATTACTTTGCTGACTAAGGTCCTTCTAGTCAAGGCTATGGTTTTTCCTGTGGTCATGTATGGATGTGAGAGTTGGACTGTGAAGAAGGCTGAGCGCTGAAGAAATGATGCTTTTGAACTGTGGTGTTGGAGAAGACTCTTGAGAATCCCTTGGACTGCAAGGAGATCCAACCAGTCCATTCTAAAGGAGATGAGCCCTGGAATTTTTTTGGAAGGAATGATGCTAAAGCTGAAACTCCAGTACTTTGGCCACCTCATACAAAGAGTTGACTCATTGGAAAAAACTCTGATGCTGGGAGGGATTGGGGGCAGGAGGAGAAGGGGACGACCGAGGATGAGATGGCTGGATGGCATCACTGACTCAATGGATGTGAGTCTGAGTGAACTCCAAGAGTTGGTGATGGACAGGGAGGCCTTGCGTGCTGTGGTTCATGGGGTCTCAAAGAGTCGGACATGACTGAGTGACTGAACTGAACTGAAAGAAACACATAAGCCCAACTCAATGTCAAATATGTAAAGTAACACAAAAGATCCTTTTTAAATATGGAGATCTGAGAGTACAGTGATTCTGGGTCTTCCACCCTGGGTCAAAACGGGAGACTCCAATCCTCATAGAGCAATCTTTCTATAACCATAGGCAGCTATGCAAAGTAAAACTGTTGCTTCTAACACAGCATGGCTCAACCTGTAAGAGCAAGAGAAGGAAATGGAAGACACCGCACTCCAGGATATTCTCAAAAGCCCAAGAGTGGCACAGAAGAGCATTTCTAAGATCCCTATCCACTCTGCCCTCTAATACTCAAGGTGTGCAAAGGTCAAGAAATGGCCGGTAGTCTTCATCAGATATTTTATAGATACTGAGAAGATGCACCCCGAGAGGGTTGCTTGGGGAGAGGGGCTGGAACAGACTGAGAGCACCGTGGACACCAGTATCAGGAAACATTGCTGAGAGAAGGCACAGCACTGCTTTGTCTACTTCATTCTCACTATGCAGATCAAATATCAGTGCTGATTCTCCCTTAGAGGGAAAGCCAAACTCTCCCGACCTCCAAACTTACAGAGAGGGATGGGTAGAGAAAGACTTTCTGAATTTGAAATTTTCCTCCCATGGCTCAGTAATCCATTAGTTGTCTGAATTTAGACAAATTATTTGTCCTGCCCTTGTTAGTCACTCAGTTGCATCCAACTCTTTGCAACCCTTTGGACTATAGCCCACTAGGCTCCTCTGTCCATGGAATTCTCCAGGCAAGAATACTGGAGCGGGTTGCCATTTCTTTCTCCAAGGGATCTACCTGACCTAGGGATCAAACTCAGGTCTCCTGCAATGCAGATTCTTCACTGTCTGAACCACAAGAGAAGCCCTTTTCATGTTCCCATCCTTAGGTGCAAATGAAATTGAAAGAGACAGGACTTATTTTTTGTGAAAAAATAAGTTAAAATTCTGCTTTTGTAACTTGCAAAATATCTGTCATTAATGGAAGAATTCAACTAACCCTTGAAGTCTATCAATACCAGGGCATGACATGTTGTCCTTGATGGGAGAGTGGAAGGAGTATTCCCATAACAATAAGACAGGCTTGATTTCAGAAATGTTGTTTTACACTCTAATAAGCCCTTCTTTTCACTTTCATGCAAATTTCTTTTAATCTGTAGAGATCTTGCCATCATGAGCCAAACTCTGCTTTCCACACAAATTCCATACATTATTTCTTAGGCACAGTGTATCACAGTGCAGAGAAGATTATTGCTTAAACACAGCCCAGTTCATATGTATTCAGCCCTGTGCATCTTGCCCCATGAGAAGAAATCAGTCCCTCCATAATTAGACAAAGTTATCAGTCAGTAGTTAAAGAAATTCAAAGTTTCAACAAAAGAAAACCACCCCAGAAATCCTGGTCTCCACCATTACACAGATCATATAGAATTCATCATTCTCTATATTTCAAATGTGAAATCCCACGAAATCATTTTCTGAGCATATCTTCTAACTGTGCTTATGCTCAGTCGCATCCAACTCTTTGCAGCTCTTTGGACTATAGCCCACCAAGATCCTCTCTCCATGGAATTTCCCAGGCAAAAATACTGGTGTGGGTTGCCATTTCTTCGTACAGGGGATCTTCTCAATCCAGGAATCAGATCTGCGTGTCCTAGGTCTCCTGCATTGCAGGTGAATTCTTTACCACTGGGGAATCCTCCCAGTTCTAAGCTTTTTCCACTGCAATTTATCAAATGCCCAGTCTGTTATAACTGAAGATCCCTGACTCTCTCTCAAGAAAACCTCTTTCCTCATGTCCCTTTCAGATGATAACTGTTCACTCTTTTGCAGTCTACTGCACTGGACTTATTGGAGGAATGAGTGTCTTTTTATCCCTCATTGCTCCTTCCTTTGTATTTTCTCTTTCTTTTACACACACACACACACACACACACAAAACACTTTGAGATGATCATGTGTTTCCACACCCCACTTCTCCTTGTAGTGATCATCAGTTCATACTCAGGCCACTTCTGAATTTTGGAAGATTTTTGATCCTGGCTCTTTGCCACTTTCTTTTGTACCACTTCTGCTTCTTGGTGATATCAATGCTCTTCTAGTCCAATATGATCCTTCTAGTACCCCAGCTTCTTATTCCCTGAGCTCTTCTCTTCCCAGGACCCACTCCCTTGTATTCCTCAGCCTTCTGTTCTCATGAATACACCATACACCTTGTCATTATCTGAACTGTGTCCCTTCCATGTTCTATGTTCCCAGCATCACACTCTCTGATAACCACCTATCTTTCCATCCTACTCCTTTCAGTATCTTCCCTCCAACCTATGTTTAAGTCCATTCAGGACCTAAAATCAATGATTGCAATGATTCATTGCCCCTGATTCATTTGGATTCACTCCCTTTTTCATTCAGCCTAGTTCTGTGACCAATAATTATAACCCCTCCCTTGCATATATCCATGGCTTCTTAACCCCTCTTCAGCTTCATTATAAGCAAAAACACAGCCCTTAATCAAATTCAGCTGTCGAATCCATGCCTGTAACTGTGCATCTCAACATGATTGAAGAAAAGCATAAAACTATGATAAATGGTTTCACTTTCAATTCATGACCAGTTATCTCAAATGTGCTCTTAGTGCTAACTGGAAATTATATTTCCATATCTGTTTCTCTCCCACTCTACCAGTGGACTATTCCATACTTGAAACCTCCAATATCTCTTCCCTCATCCTCTTTTGTTAGTTGATGACTTGGTTCATCCTTCTCAGCTTCATATTTTACTGAGAAAAATACAAGTCATCCAAAGGGAACTCCTTCAATCTCCCCCCACATTTCTTACTTATCTTTGTCTATTCCTGTTCATCTTCTCTCTTGGTACTTTGGATGCACAATCCATGCTATTAGCTAACACCAATGCCCCTACTTGTGCCCTGGGTCCAACCCCTCCCGTCTGTATATCTCTTCCCTCATCCTCTTTTGTTAGTTGATGACTTGGTTCATCCTTCTCAGCTTCATATTTTACTGAGAAAAATACAAGTCATCCAAAGGGAACTCCTTCAATCTCCCCCCACATTTCTTACTTATCTTTGTCTATTCCTGTTCATCTTCTCTCTTGGTACTTTGGATGCACAATCCATGCTATTAGCTAACACCAATGCCCCTACTTGTGCCCTGGGTGCCAACCCCTCCCGTCTGCTCAAATCACTGCAATTACCCCCTCTTTTTCCACTTCCCTGGTGGCTCAGACAGTAAAACATCTTGCTTACAATGTGGGAGACCTGGGTTCAATCCCTGGGTCAGGAAGATCCTCTGGAGAAGGAAATGGCAACCCACTCCAGTACTCTTGCCTGGAAAATCCCATGGACAGAGAAGTGTGGTGGGCTACAGTCCATGAGCTCACAAAGAGTTGGACACGACTGGGCAACTTCACGTTCACTTTTCCTGAATCATGATTTTCTTTTCTCTGTTAGATCATTCTTATCAACATCATAATTTACTGTTTATTCTCTTATGTTAAAATGTCTTAACTAATTCTGCTTCTCCCTCTAGCTACATTTCTGTCTTTTCTTTTACAGAAATTTTCCTCTAAAGTTTTCTCTATGCTCACTGTCATTCATTTTCATAGTATTTCATACTCCCATAAGCCCAGTCTCCTTAATTCATGCTACTCCACTGAATTCTGCTCTTTTCAGCATCACCAGTGATCTCTGGATGACTAGATGTAATGGTAAGCCTTTAGTCCTCAACTTATTCTATTTATTAGCAGCATTGTTACCTTCTATCTTGAAACACATTCCTGTGACTTTCAGGACACCTCTTTTCATTTTTACCTTAAACCTCATTTGCCACTACTTCTAAGCTTTTTTTTAGTTAGTTTTACATGTCAACTGACTTGGCTGAGAGATGCACAGATAGATGTCAAATCCTTATTGCCAGATGGGTCTGTGAGGGTATTTTTGGAAGAGATTAACGTTTGAATTGGTAGACTGAGTAAAGATCATTGCCTTGACAATGTAGGTGGACTTCAACGAATCTATTGAGTGTCTGAATACAATAAAAAGGCAGAGGATGTAAATTTGCTCTCTGCTTGAACTGGGACATCCATTCTCTCTGCCCTCAGACATCAATGCTCTCGGTCTTCAGACTCAGACTAGGATTTACACCACTGACTCCCCTGGTTCAAAGGCCCTTGGATTTGGACTGAAATACACTGTCAGCCCTTCTGGGTCTCCAGCTTATGGGCAGAGCATCATGGGACTTCTTAGTGCCATGATTATGTAAGCCAGTTCCCCATAATATATCTCTTTCTAAATATGTCTATGGGTTTCTCTGGTGGCTCAGGGTAAATGCAAGAGATGGGTTTAATCCTTGGGTCAGGAAGATCCCCTGGAAAAGGAAATGGCAGCCTATTCCAGTATTCTTACCTGGGAAATCCCATGGAAAGAGGTCACAAAGAATCGGACACAACTTAGCAACTAAACAACAACAGCAACAACATAAAAATATATGTCTATATCTCTACACAAGTCCTGATGGTTTTGTTTCTCTGGAGAACTCTGACTCACACAGCTTCTTCTTGAGTTCCTCCTCATCTCTCTGACGTCTTCCTTTTGGAGTGCCAAAGATTCTATTGTGAGTCTTATTTGTCTATCTGTGCTCACTCTTCTGCCATAAGTGTGATGTCATCAGCATATCTGAAGATATGTTGCTTGTGGCAGAAAGCAAAAAAGAACTAAAGAGCCTCTTGATGCAAATGAAAGAAGAGACTGAAAAAGTTGAATTAAAACTCAACATTCAGAAAATTAAGATCATGGCATCCGGTCCCATCATTTCATGGGAAATAGATGGGAAAACAATGGAAACAGTGACAGACTTTATTTTTTGTGGCCTCCAAAATCATTGCAGATGGTGAGTGAAGCCATGAAATTAATAGACTCTTTCTCCTTGGAAGAAAAGTTATGACCAACCTAGACAGCATATTCAAAAGCAGAGACATTACTTTGCTGACTAAGTTCAGTCTAGTCAAAGTTATGGTTTTTCCAGTAGTCATGTGTGGATGTGAGAGCTGGACTATAAAGAAAGCTGAGCGCCAAAGAAGTGATGCTTTTGATCTTTGGTGTTGGAGAAGACTCTTGAGAGTCCCTTGGACTGCAAAGAGATCCAACCAGTCCATCCTAAAGGAAATCAGTCCTGAATATTCATTGGAAAGACTGATGCTGAAGCTGAAACTCCAATACTTTGGCCTGACTCATTTGAAAAGACTCTGATGCTGGGAAAGATTGAAGGCAGGAGGAGAAGGGGACAACAGAGGATGAGATGGTTGGATGGCATCACCAACTCAATGGACATGAGTTTGAATAAGCTCTGGGAGTTGGTGATGGATAGGGAAGCCTGGTGTGCTGCAGTCTATGAGGTCAT
>SJYC01126653.1:0-35087 GCA_006408675.1 Madoqua kirkii
CATCTTTAAAGGGTCTCATTCCTCCTCCAAGGCTCTTGGTAGTACACTAGACGTTTGTCACATTTTCTGGCTAATATTTTCCCAATACCACCCCAAGGGAGGAGCCAAAGAAGTGGCTTTTTCAGCTGCCTTGCCACTGGAATTCAGAAATATGACTTGGACTGTATTAGCTAGATGCATCTTTGCAATACTGCGGTAAAAAGTAAGCAGTAGCAAAAGCAAGGACTGGACAGAATTCATCATCCTGTTGTTGACACTGTCTTTGCAAGGTTTAAGAAGGTGTCCATCATTTGGGGTCTATGCAGGCAGCAATTCTGGTTGCAGAAACAGAGGTCCTGATGTACAGTCACAGTAGGCACATGTTGTCATCTAGTCTATAGCGGCCTCAGCTACCGTCTCCTGCCCACTGTGGTTTTAAAGCATTGCCATGAACACAGTCTCTAGCTTGCTTTCAATGGTTCTGTGATCTTCCCAGTATCTTTTAAATAAATTCCTTGTCTGCTCAATCTTTTCTGACTTCTGTTGCTTGGAACTACACTCCTCATCTGATACCCAATTTCCTTTCCTTTCTGATAAGCTCAACTTTCTCCATATTGTTACATATCCAGTGATGGTTTCATTCCTCAACTGATGGTCTGGCAGCTGATATGGATAAGTGCCTCAGACAGCTGTTGTGATGGTCTGCTACTGAATCTGAAACTGAATGCTGGGCGGAACAACTCCAAGAGGGAAGCCAGAAAGTGGCAACCAAGCATGGATCATGGTACGGCATAAAAATAGGGACAGAGAGCATAAAATGAAGCACTCTGGATCTGAAACACTGCTTTGTATAGTCACTAAGTCATGTCCAGCTCTTTTGCGATCCCATGAACTGTAGTCTGTAAGGGTCCTCTGTCCATGGGATTTCCCAGGCGAGAACACTGGAATGGGTTGTGATTGTCTTTTCCAGGGGAGCTTCCCAACCAAGGGATTGAACCTGCATCCCTTGCGTTGGCAGGCAGATTCTTTAGTGGATTAGGTTATTTTAATGACATTAATTCTTTGACTATTTTGAGAATGTATTAAGCTAACTTTTGTGTATTTACATGAGTTTGTAATTTTGCTAAAATTTAATAGCACCAGGGAAGCTCAGGACTAAAAAATAATTAGGCTCCAATTCACATCTTATCTTGGATTAACCTTGAGTTCCAGCTATAATAACATTTGAATTTTTAGTTGCCCCCCCCATCTCTGAGTTCCCATAACACAGAGCACAGATCTTTATTATAACATGTCACATGCTATGCTACAATTATTGATTCACTCATCTGTATTTCCCACTAGTCAGTCTAAAGCCAGGACCATGACATTCTTTTGTGTGTGTACCTACTAGTTACCATTGAACTGCATAGGAAACATAAAAAACAACTCTCATTCCTACTCCTCAAATTCTGTACAAACGGGTAGATAAAGTAGTAACAGCAAACACTGAGATAGCATTTTCCCAAGCACTTGCTGCTAACTGTTCTCATCTATAACAGTCCTGTATAAGTTAGTACAGGTATTTTCCCTATTTTACACGTGAGAAAACTGAGAAAGAGGTTAAGTAGTTGGACAAAGATCATCTAACTTACAACTGAAGTCTTTCCAGTGTCTACAGCAAGGCAGTGAAAGATTAAAATGTTAACTTTTCCATTATACAGCTGAATGAGATTCCAGCTTAAGTGAAAAGCAACAGTGAACTTTATAATACTGTACCCTCATCTCAAACAGCAGAAGAAAACTGTAGGCCTCCCCAAAGGAAGCCTCAAGCACGAAGTTTAGCCCATGGCCTGGAGCAGGCAAGAACACACTTTCTGTGAAGGCCGAGAGAAGAGTTCAAAAAGAGAACAAGAGACGGAGCATCCCCAGTCCCCCTCCCTATCACACCAACCTGATAATCCATTCCATCTGCCTTAGGGAGGAATAAACAAGATGAGAGGAGCAAAGCCAAGAGGTTATGATCCATGTCTTCTCTCAGAAACGTGAACCAGGATAAACGACGCTTTCTAATCAGCATTCCTAAGATTTTGGTTCTCTTAACTCCTTTGGCTTAATCCTAAATACAGAGTCAACAATGGCATGATTATCTCATTGGGGGAGAGGGTGGTAACCCATTAGGGTGTTTGATTCTATCTTCATAAAGCTCTTCCTTATACCAATAAAATCACTCCTGCCTTAAGGACCCTCCTGAGGTTGCAGATGACAGTGTAGACTCTCCCCCCATTGAAATGGGTCATTAATTAAACTAATTCTGAAACCATGGTAACCATGTGAAATTTCTGCCTTATTTTTGACCAGTTTTGAATTATGTTCAAGTATATTACTTAATATTACTCACTGGGAAACTTCAACCAATGATAAATATCACAATACCTGAATATAAACTCCCTCCTAGGATCAAATTCCTTGGGAGAAAATGAAGGTCATAGATTAGAGTCCCTTGAAAATTCAAGTACAACAAAGGTGAAAATGATTAAATTCCAAAGTTAGATATTGTTCTTGGGTATGAAAAGGCCAAAGAAAGTGAAGTCTTTTTTTGTATTCTGCTTTGTCTTAGTTGAAGGTGTTCTCTCAATGACCAAAAGGAATTGGGTTCCTTCAGAAGCTACAACCTAGACTGTTCATCACTAGAATGCAGGCAGTTCCTTTGGACCTTACAAGTTGAATTCAATTCAGTTCAGTTCGGTTGCTCAGTTGTGTCTGACCCCTTGTGACTCCATGGACTGCAGCACGCCAGGCTCCCTGTCCATCACCAACTCCCAGAGTTTACTCAAATTCATGTCCACTGAGTCAGTGGTGCCATCCAACCATCTCATCCTCTGTTATCCCCTTCTCTTTCAGATTTCAGTCCTTTCCAGCATCAGGATCTTTCCCAATGAGTCAGTTCTTCACATCAGGTGGCCTAAGTATGGAGTTTCAGCTTCACCATCAGTCCTTGCAATGAATATTCAGGACTGATTTCCTTTAGGATGGACTGGTTGGATTAGTTCCACATAAAACCTTTAATGTACCTCACTTCTTAAAGAGTTCAGAGATTTATTAGAACACAACATATTATTTCAGAAGTGCTTCAAACATAGAAACAATGGTAATTTTCAGTCCTCAAGTCCTCATCTCAGGCAAAGAAACTTAGAACTTAGGGCTGCCAGAGAATAGCAAATAGCAAAGATTTGATGGTATTTGAAAGAATTGGGATTATTGGAAACTTTTAAATTTTAGCTCCAAATGATGTCAATTAGGCTGATTTATGAAGGCCATCACCTTTCAATTTAAATTCAGTTGGAAGGTCTTTTTAAAGAAAGCTTATTTGGGCATGGTGATTTTACCATATCTGAGAGGGAGCTCCACTTATGGGTTCTGTCACCCAGAAAGTGCTATTTGACATAGTGTTTCTTCTGGGGTTTAGAAATTTGCAATGTAGCAGTCCAATCATCAAGTCCTTTTTGAGGTACCATTCTTCCCCATTCACTGTATTTAAACTTTGCTAATTTCCATTTCTCCTTTGGACTTCGCTAGTGGCTCAATGGATAAAGAATCTACCTGCAATGCAGGAGACAGAAGACTCAGGTTCAATCCCTGGGTCAGAAAGATCCCCTGGAGTAGGAAATAGCAACTCATTCCAGTATTCTTGCCTGAAAAAAATCCCATGGAGAGAGGAGTCTGGTGGGCTACAGTCCAAAGGGTCAAGAAAAGTTGGACATGATTGAGTGACTAAGCATGCATGCACATTTCTCCTTTAATCCCTGAGTCCTATTGAGCATAACTTGTTCTAGAAGCACATTTTATAGTAAAAATGCAGGCAGGCATTCTTACCTCTATACCTCAGTGTCTCTTAACCAAGTCCCTTGTGGAATTGATTAGGCCTATGAAATCACCTCCAAGTTTTTCCCTTTCTTTACCTAGCAGGACCAATACTCTGGAGCAAAGCCTTATTGCTTCTGGAACTTGTATGTGGATGAAAATCTCTGACATGTGGTCTCCAAACAGAAAAATGCAGCAATAATTTAGTGATTAACTAGTCCTGAACCAATCGGAAGCCAGTTTGTGTGCCTGGGAGGGGGTGAGGGTAGTGATATTCCAGGCTATCAATAAGCCTCAGGAATACAGAATTCTTTCCATAGTCCTGAAAATGGAATGGAATCTGGAAGTAGCAAATCGAGGTCAAGCTAACATTTTTACTGCCTGAGTCATACCAGTGTATGCAGATCCCAGCCACCTTAAGGTTTGTGTTGTTGCTGTTGTTTAGCAGTGGCAGATATTCTATCCACTAATGCCTAAAATGGTCTTGCAATACCAGGCCAAGCTTATCTTGAGTAACTTGAGATTAAACCATGTGGCCCGTGTCCTAAGACTCCCTCTACTCCCCAGCCCCGCTGAGCTGAGAACCTCGGCAGGACTGACTCCACAACTTGTAAGGCCAAGTAAAAAATGAAAATGTGAGTCCTTTGTTCAAAATTTTAAAATTTCAAGACCATGACAGCAAAATATTAACCCTAACTCACGGAGGCTCCTCAAGGAGAGGAACATGTACAACTGCACCACCCTTATGCCCATGACCTGAGCCCTGCACTGTGGGAACTCAAAAGCCGTTTGTAGACCTGGCATCATTTGCCTGACTTCAGCCAAGTTTGTACTAATAAAGCTGATGCAAAACTTTACATCAGTGTGAGGCAAGTTTGGTTTCATAAAACTGAGCCTTTATATTGGAGGGCAAACCACAGACTGGTCACCATTAGAACATAGCTCTTACTGTAAAGCTGACTACATAACCAAGAACTGATCAGATTCCAAAGAGAAAGAGAATAAGAAGGGGCTGAGTCATGCCAGATTCCTCTTAAAACTCTTCAATAAAGTAGGTCACTGCCCACTTTTACTCCCTAACTGGAGAAGATGGAGGAGAGGGATAGGTGGCCAAGGAGGTTAGAGGCAACAAGCAGCATCTCTTCTCATAGATCCTGAAGCTCGAAAAGGGAGATGCCCAAACCGGCCTCTAGGATCCCTAGACAACAATTACTACAACGTCTGTTGTGCAGAGGTATTTAATAAATATTTGTTTAAAGAGCAAACATCCATGACTCCTGCATGTGTATGGTGGCCCATGTTAGAATTCCAGTGAGACCTCTTTATTGTCCAGAGAACAGAATACTTCATCTCTTATGTTGTTGTTCAGTCGTTAAGTCATGTCTGACTCTTTAAGCCTCATGGACTGCAGCACACCAGGCCTCTGTGTCCCTCACTGTCTCCCAGAGTTTGCCCAAGTTCATGTCCGTTGAATCAGTGATGCTTTCCAACCATCTCATCCTCTGCTACCCTCTTTCTTCTTTTGCTTTCAATCTTTCCCCTCATCAGTGTCTTTTTCAGTGCACTGGCTGTTCACATCAGGTGTAAAGTATTAGAGCTTCAGCTTGAACATCAGTCCTTCCAATAAGTATTCAGGGTTGATTTCCTTTAGGATTGACTGGTTTGATCTCCTTGTTGTTCAAGGGACTCTAAAGAGTCTTCTCCAGCACCACAGTTGTAAAGCATCTCTTAGCAGCAAAGTAATAGCAACACAATTTACTGTATATGTTATATAGTCTTTCCTCCCATTCTTGCGTGGGTTTCCCTATCTTGGCTTGCTTGACAGAAGCTTCCTCTAAACCCTGTCAGTGTGCAGGATAGAGTTCTGGACAGAGAATGAGGAAACTTAGCTGTGAGTCTAGGCTTTGCATCTGATTTACCCATGAACATGGACAACTGGCTAACCTCTTAGCTTTCTGCTTCAAAGTGAAGGGGTTGAATCAGATATATAGTTTTCAACATTTTACCTCCCCCAGAAGTCCCTTGGTCTAAAGCCCAGGATCTCCGAGTAAAAAGAATAGCAGCTCTGTTTTTCTTACAAAAGATGTATGTTTACAGCACTCTGTATTGTGTTGAATATTTAAAATAGATCCTCAGACACCCATTAAAAATGTTTGCCATTAGATAAAGGAGAGAGAAGATTTACTATAATGACACATGACAAGATAATTCCTCGTGTTGCAAAAGGTCATGGATAAATTATCCCTGGTAAGTAATATTTTAAATATATAGCACATCATGCTTAATGGAGGTTGAATGAAAATTAGTTCTTGGTAATTGTTATAAAATCCCACCAATCCACACAGACAACCTCTGCAACCCAACAGCAGCATTCATAGCGCTGATGGACAGTCAGTACATGGAATGGTGAAGCTCTACAATCCCAGAGTCCTGAGTGGTGGAGCTGTGATGGAGAGAGTCAGTCCATATGGCCTGGGACTCTTCCCTGAACTCAGGGCTCACTCAGGATAAAATTATGAGCTAGATGAAGTTTTATCTTTGGAACCATACCATGTTTCCCATGAATAACTAACTCCTCCTGACCATTTTCCATGTGACAATACTTCTTTCATCCATGAGTATAAGGAACTTATAAGTACTGTCCCTGGAATCGCATGGTACACTCCAGGGCACAATTTCCAACATGAGAATGACAAGTGAACTTAGCATGTTCTTTGGGCTTTGTATCTTATTTTGTCCAGAGAATTCTGCCTGCTTGTTACTTTGTAAAAGCTGGGGAGCAAAAAGGAACAGCCTGTCTCCTGCATTCAAATAAGAAAGGGAATAATGTATCAGGTTACTATGTTTATTAATGGTCTTGGTAGGGAGGAGCATTGTCAGTAAACTTGGCTGCAGAAGAACTCTTTTTGTTTTCTCCTCATAAAACAGAAGAGATCTAGAATCTATATTCTAGCATTGAAAACTTAAAAGAACTCATTCATACCAAACTAAGAAATCAATATGAGCAATATTTAATTATTAATGACATTTTGAGGAGAAAATAAAAGGACTTTGCTGAAAACTTTTCTGTCCAGTTCCCCTTGTATTTTCCAACTGCTCCTTATTTCCTTATAAAAAGATCCAACGAATTTGGAGCCTGAGAACAAGTTGGAAATCTCCCATAATGTTTCCCAATACATTCCCTAAAAGAGAAACATACCTACAATTTCTCCTTGGGATGGTTTTGTTAGCGAATTTCTCATCTACAGTGACTTCCTCTTCCCTGTCAGAGTCACAAAATAGACCAAGGATTTCAATAACCTTAATACTAAACCTGTTAGCCTTGACAACATTTATCATGTCTTTTACATTAGTTGATGGGAGCAAAGCTACATCCCAGGTAACTAGACCCAAGGTATTCAGACAAATAGGCAAATGATTATGGGCCTACACTCTCTCTCTGATTCATCTTTCCCTGCCACCAGGCTTTGCACTGCCCTGGTCACAAACTCTGGTTCTGGCTATTTTTTGTTCCCAATCTCAACTTGGGCATTTAGCTGATTTTTTATATGTTAACTCCAGTTCTCCTTGTGAGTACAGTCTCTTCCCAAACTTCTTTCAAGATCTTTTTCATAAATCCTTTTCTACTATCTCTCACCTAAAACCAAGCTACTTTTTACCAACCCCAGTGTACAAAGCAATGGGTAGCTCTATATAACATGTGCTAGGAAATTGCATGCATAATGCAAAGCAACAGGGAAAATGTGGGAATAATCAGGTATTCTGCTAATACCTGGAGGTCTGTCATCCTTGGAAAGTCAGAATCTCCGCTATATCTTTTTTTAACTCTGGACCTCTAACATCGCTCCTCTTAAAATATCTGGTGTATTCAGGCTTTACTAAAGGACCTGCTTTACTCAAAGACAGAGATCCAATAGCAGTGGACACACTTCATGGCAGTGACAGAGCATTCCTAATCAGGGGCCTTTGCTTTGTTAGAAAAAGATTTAGAAACAAATCCTGGAGAGGGTGTGGAGAAAAGGGAACCCTCCTGTACTGCTGGTGGGAATGGAAGTTGGTGCAACCACTATCAAAAACAGTATGGAGGTTGATCAAAAAACCAAAAATAGAATTACCATATGATCCAACAATCCTACTCCTTGGTATTTATCCAGATGAACCTTTAATCCAAAAATATAGATGCACCCCTATGTTCACAGCAACACTATTCACAATAGTCAAGACATGAAACAACCTGTGTAACTATCAACAGATGAATGGATAAAGAAGATGTAGCTCATGTGTACAGTGGAATACCACTCAGCCATAAAAAAGAATGAAATGCTGCCACCTGTATCAACATGGATGGTAATCATATGAAGATAATCATACAAAGTGAAATGAGTCAAAAAGAGAAAGACAAATACCACATGATATCACTTAGAGGTGGAATCTAAAATATGACATAATTGATCCTATCCACGAAATGGAAACAGATTCACAGATACAGAAAAAATGACTAGTGGCTGCCAAGGGGGAGAAGGTTGGGAGAGTGACAAAGTTGGAGACTGGGATTAGTAGATACAAGCTAATATATGGAATGAGTAAACAACAAAATCCTACTGTATAGCACAGGGGACTATATTCAATATCCTATGATAAACCATAATAAGAAAAAAGAATATTAAAAAATAATGTATATATGTGTATAAGTGAATCACTTTGCTGTATAGCAGAAATTAACACAACATTGTAAATCAACTGTACTTCAATAAAGTTTTTTTAATAATACTTCAAAAAAAAGATTTAGGAAGAACTGGGAGCCATGCTTAATTAAAAAGGAGTAAGTCTTTAATAGAACAAAGTAGATAAAATATCAGTGGGGAATGAAACTTATTTCCTCTACTTATTAGCTCAAATCTGCTTTATAATGAAGCCATCTGATGGTTACCTGAGCTCCACTTACAGGGAGTCACTCAAGAATATAGTAGAGGGTGTAGGGTGGAATAGAGGTTTTGCCAGTCTTTTTATCCTACTTGAAGCCTTTCCCATTCTGAGTCTTTTAAAATAGAAACTCTAGAATAAATTACGATGCAGAACTAATAAACCTCAAGTGGAAGCCCAGGTAGTGGATTTTGGAGGCAGTAGCTAAGCACTCTAAAGTGGTGACAAGACCCAAAGAACAGAAATGGTTTGTTTGCAGGGTAGGCAGCATTATTCTGAGATTTGAGAAATATTCTCTTTGACAATCTCACTTTTTTATTCCTTTTTTCTTCTTCCTTAAACAGGTAATGTGCTTCTTGGCTAAGAATTTCTTTGACCTTAAATTCTAGTGGTCTTGATCACTTAGATGGATTGGTAACTTCAGCACAAGGAAAGAGAGGAAGTTGCTTATCTCTGTTACTTGCTGCCTACATGGAGAGTGTTCTGGGAATGGAAAAGCTCACTGCCAGGTTGGACGGACAGTCCACTGAAAGAGCTCTGACCTCCAGGTAATGACATCAAACTTTAGACTGGAATTCAGGAAGCAGAAGCACATATGAGATAGAAGATGAGTAAATCCCCAATCAGGATAAAATGGACAACAGTGTCAGCTACACACATAGGTATATGGGCGATGAAGGTAGAAAATAGGCCTAGGAAACATTCATAGGTGATTTTAGCAAGGGAATGATGAATCTCTTAGAAGACGGTTGTGGAACTCTGTAAGTCCATTCCATCACCTGTACCACCATCCTGCTACAAGTCTTGACCATCTTTCTTTGTATCTCTAGCTACTTTAACACTGTCCCCAGCTCTAGCATCCCTACATCCCTGTCCATGCTGTCACCAGAAGGATGCATGAAACACAAACCTGGGTATAACATTCTGCTGCTTAACTTCCTCAATGTCCTGTTGTCACCTACAGGACCACACTCAAACTCCTTCAGAGGGACTCGGCCAACCTCACCTCCCACAAATATCCAACGTGCAGACATTATCAGTATGCTCATCCCCCCATGTGTACCCACCTTCTGTTATCTGAAACTTGAATGACTTTTTTAAATTTTTAAATTCTGAACTATTAAAATAAGTAAATAAATTACGAAGGCCACAGACTTCAGAAAAAATAAAAACCGGTACAGAGAGTTCCTATATATCCTTCACATCCCCTAATGTCTTACATAATAGTAGTCCATTTATCAAGTAAAAGAAATTCACATTGGGACTGTTATTAACTAAGCCAATACCTTTATTAACATTGCACCAGTTTTTTCACTAACTTTATTCCAATTCCACATCTTATCCAGGATCCACCTTGCTTTCAGTTATTATTTCTTCTTAGTCTCCTACAGTCTCCTCCATCTTTCCTTACCTTTCATGACTTTGACATCTTTGAAGAGTATCAATCAGTAGTTTTGTTGAATGCTCCTTGGTTTTCTTTTGTCTCATGTCTTTTCATGCTTGAAGTGAAATAATTTTGGACAAGGACACTGCAGAAATATGGAAATGCTCTGTTCTTTTCAGTGTTTTGTATCACTGGATTCGTAATGCTGATATCTTATTACTGGTGATGTTGATCTCTGCCTACTGGAAGGTGTTTTCCACTGGATTTTTCTATTAAAAATTACTACCTTTGCCTTTTGTATTTAATACATACCTTGAAGGACATATTTTGAGACTGTAAATTTTGTTTATTCGAAAGGTTTTAGCCACTAATTTTAGCATCTGACAGTGAGTCTTAAGTTCATCAGATATCACTGGTGCATGATCTGTTTCTCTTTGCCTTAAACATCTGCCCCCACGTTTTCCTTTCAGTCAATTTCTATTCATCTTACGCATCCTAACTCAAGATAGTTTCTCCTCTGAGAAGCCTTTCTTGACTACCCCAGCCAGATGAAGGATTTTTTTCTCCACACTTCCTCTACCGTTCATGCCTAGCTTCACAATACACATCAATATCTTTATTGTTGTTTTTGTGTTTTCTTGTGAGTCACCCTGCATGAACTTCTTGAAGGGAGGCCTCACAGTCTTGGCAGTTTTTTCTACCAATGCCTAGCATACTGTCTGGTCTATAATAAGCATTCAATGTATGTTTGCCGAATAAATGAATGAATGAATACATCTATTATAGTCTTTCCAAAATTCATTTCCAGGCTGAATAATTTTGAGTTTTTGTTGGTATAAAGAATAATGCTCATTTCTAAATACATGATTCTGATTTTCTGCCAAAGTCTTATCCCTTTGGGAAATTTACTTCATCATGTTCCTGGCATCAGCCTTTTTTAATCCTCTAAAAACTGAATTAAAATCCTACTTCCTGCCTCTTTTTTTTTTCTATCTCCTCTCTCCTCTCATCATACAATAGCCTACCTTTTCTTCTTTGCTTCTGATTCAGTTTATAAGTATATTTTCAGGGGTGTAAGGAAAGAAATTGTTCTTTCATTTCTTTTGCTATGCTATTGTGTGCTCCCCACTCTGACTCTGACACGAGCTTCCTTAACCCTTGGTGACACTTTCTCTCTTGTGTATTTGCTTTATTCTGTGAACTCATGGGAGCCTTTCTAAAACTGCCTTTATTCACCTGAAGAAGCAAATCAAATAGTGAAAACTGATTCTTTGGCTACCAAGTCTCATTATTATTATTACATAATCAGTGATTTGAATCATTAAGGAAGGAGACCAGGCACACAGGTAGAATAGTCTTCCTGGTTATATGCCCACAGGCATGTTAGCAGTAACTAATTATAGATGTTAAAGGAACTTATTCTCCAGCATCATCACGAGCATCACTGTCTTCATCACTGAAACCTATACCACATTGTGTGTGGTCTGCCCAGAACCACACTTAACACTCCCAACACCTAACATCATTCCTTTGAATCTTCACAGCACTTTGAACCCTCATAATACTTTATTTTGATAGTAATTTGAGACTGTATTGTTGTTATCTGGAGTTGTCATCCTTCTCGATCTCCTTTTCCCTACCCAGTTTAGACCAGGAATTTCCTAAAGGCTGAAGATTAAGTTTATACTATCATTATTGCCTATTGCTATGCTGAGAAAATAGTAGAAGCTCAATAACTATCTGTGGAGTAAAAATGTTTATTTTTTTGTCTAAAACAGAAAAAAAAGAAACTGAAAAATTGGGGAATGGCATGCAAAAAACCAGCAATTACAGAATCATAACTTGTTTCTTTCATTGATAGAATATTATTGATGAGCACATTTTAAGTAAAATAAACCTTCCAAAAGTTCTGAGAAGTTAGGAAAGGAAATCAACAACTGACATTTTATCAAGAAACATAGACTCAAAGATAAGACCTGAAAATACCAAAGATTCATTTGGACTTGATTTATGTAACACTTTTCTAATAGTGGGTGACACTCAAAAAAGAAACTGTCTAAATGTCATATTCTTTTTGTCTTTGCAGCCATATTAATTTTAAAGATCTACTTACTCTTAATTCTCAATTGATAATGCCTTGGTTCTGACCTTGATTTTATTTTTCATCTGGATAATTCCAAGGCCTTTAGATTATTTTCCTGGTTCAGTTTCTTTCCCTTCATTGCATAAAAAGTAGCTCATCACTGACCATAACATCAAGTTCTAATTCCTTTTCACAGCAGAGCAGATGCTTCAATTTTGGCCACCAATCTTTTTTAAATTTTCTCTTACTATCCCCCTTATATGAGTAGTCTAGTCACACTGACCTTTACAAATCTCCAGAAAAGAGTACAGCTTGATTTTTAGCATTCCACACATTTCCTCCCACTGTTTCTACAAAGTGAAATGCCCATCACTTTGATCTGAGCCTCCAAGGACAAGGTAAAAAAGATACTATTCCTTCAGTGAGATATTCGTTAAGTTTACCAGGCAGAATGATCTGTCTCTATCATCTGCCACAGAACTTACTCTGTACCTTTACTAAACCATTTGTCATGTGTTAGAATTCTTTATTTAGCAAACGAAAGTTCTCAAAGGCTACAGCTATTCATCTCTGGATGACCAACACTTGGACAGAGACTGTAGTAGACTGGATTGCTATAACAAACCCTGGCATCTCTGTGGTCTATTATGATGACAGCCCAATGCTCACTCAGATGGGCCAGCATGAAGGGGAGAGGGGAGGAGCTTCTGTCCCACACAGCCACTGAGCGACCCAGGCTCCTTATACCTCATGTTACCACCATCTTCAGAGAGTGGATTCCTAGTGTGCTACACAAACAGTAAGTAGAAGATTACATGTGGGAGATTTTTATGGGTGAAACTAGAAGTGGCATACTAAACATTAAACGCATTCTACTCTCATAACTTGGTCACAGACCCTACTTAACTTCATGGAACCTGGGAAAGATAATTTAGCTGTGTGATCAGTGAAAAAAAGAGAAACTTGGATGTTAGCATAGCATCCTCTGCCATCATGAATGGTAAAAATGGGTGCAAAATGAATACATGAATCCAATCTAAAGCCATTGTGATAGACCTGAAGAAAGAAAGGAAACATTTTTCAAAGGAAAAAGTCTAGGTTTCAGATTATAGCAATGCAAGCCACTCACTAGAGCTCTGTGATCACTGCAAATACTTAAGCTTCTGACCTTCAATTTCCTCATCAGTAATTTGGGATTAATTAAGGTAATACATGAAAAGCATCTGACACATAGGCAAAGCTATTTAGTAATTATCCTTTTTTCATTCAAACCAATACTGTATTAGAATCTGCAGTGTGCTAGTGTGGTGTGCTAAGTATCAGGAAAAGAAAGATCTATTAAAAACATTCTTACCTTTAGAGAATTCACAGGCCAGTTGTTAGAACATAATTATAGACAAATAGACATTTACAATACACTGTGATATGCAGTGTTCTTCACAACAGAAAACATCAAAATACCCAATAAACTATGCAAAAGGGCTCATATCATTAATCATCAGAAAAATGCAAATTAAATCTATAATAAATTGTCAATATATATCAAAAGGAGTAAAATTAGAAATATGAATAATATTAAGTATTGGCAAGTCTATGGAGCAACTATGAATTTATGCTAGCAATTTATGTAAATTGGTCCAAGCACATAGAAAAAAATGTTTTAAGGTACTTAATAAATCTCAACATACCCATAACTTAGAAGATTCATCCTGCACATATGCCCAGCAGAAATGTGTTTATGTCTACCATAATGTATAAGACCATTCATAGCATCTTTATTCATAAAAACCCTAAGCTGGAATGAGCCCAAATTGCCTGGAAAAAAGCCTGACAGAATTTTCTGGAGTGATAGAAATGTTCTATATCTTGATACAGATGCAGATTATAGGATTTGTCAAAAGTAATAGAACTATACACATAAGATTTGTACATTCAATATATGTAAATTATGTCTTAATAATAATAAATAATAGTGTAAAGCAGGTGCTTCCAAATTATTAGCTCATGAGACTCTCTTATCACACCTCAGTTTTGGTTGTGTTTGAAGATGACTCCTATATCTTTCAAGATATGCCGCAGTTATACATAAGGCACAGATATGCCTTATGCATCTAAAGATATTTTATTAATGATATGGATTAACTCAGTAATTATCTACACATTCTTAAAATGATTATTATTAAAAACTCATCCCCAGTTTTAGCTTCTGGACAATATACTAATAGCTCTAGAATAATCACTGTAAGTTCTGCATGCTACCTAGACTATATTTTAAGGCATGCTACCCAAATATACTGTCCATTTGAGTAAGAATCCAGGCAATCATTTTTAATTTTTTTAATATACAAATCTTATTCATAAAAGAGACAGTCTTTCTAACTTTGGAGATAAAAAATACTAATTAGGGAATAAAATATTTAAGAAGCAATAAACCCCAAAACAACTTCTGCATTTGAGATCATCTTCTGTC
Organism: Madoqua kirkii; assembly: GCA_006408675.1. Lineage (NCBI taxonomy): Eukaryota > Metazoa > Chordata > Mammalia > Artiodactyla > Bovidae > Madoqua > Madoqua kirkii. The sequence goes on from SJYC01126653.1 coordinate 14,683, forward strand.
AATAGATAGATACTCTTTGCTTAAAGCTATTTAGGTTTTTAAATTTGAAAGTACAGAATAAATATTGGCAAATATATCAGAATCACTCATAATTCCATCATGTAAATAATGTGAGCATCATACCTGACATCATAGAACTGCTTGCTTCCTTGGTCGTCCAGATTTTGGAATAGAAGAATGGAGTATGGAGCATCTTTCCATCTGGCTCCAACTGCAAGATAAATAATTACAATTTTTCTTTAATTTTTGGTATTATTTTCAATTTTGTTTCTTTATTCTGAGTTTTCACCTTTTGCTGTTTCTACATTTTTCACTTCATATATTTGCAATCATATTTTAAATGAGAGCTGGAAGAGTCCTTCATGGAGACTGCCCACTTGCTCTTTGAAATCAGAAATCTAATAGCTATAGAATGTGGAAGGCCCTTGAATTAGATAATGATACTATCAAGTATCAAACATCACAAAGGTTTCTGTAGAGATTGAGTTACTAAGGAAACTAGAGACGAGTTTTGGGAAGAGAAGCCAAAGTAAAAAGATTTCTGAAGGCAAAGAAAAACATGGAGAGGACTGTCCTATTGTTATTTCACAACAACAGATTCCTTTCTTGGCCTCATTGCAGATTCCTGAGAGAGCAAAGAAGATAGATTTGGCATGCCCATTTAATCTCATTAGAATTCTTCCTCTTTACTACTTGATGACATTTGCTTCAGATCATTAGTAACTGAAAAAGCAGTGTATAAGCTGGCAGGATAATTGAAGCAGAGATCCTTGGTGTGCTGTTTCCTAGTAAAGATCAAAGTTCAAATACTGAGGGCTTCTCAAATTGAGGAAAAAGGAGTCACACGTGGGAAAAATAATGTGAATTTTATCCCAATCATGCAATTTCATTTGTATAAGAATAATTTTCATTATTTCTAAGAGAGAAACTTTGAAGATAATTTACTTGACTTCTGTAGCTCTAACTGACATTTCCTCATAGAGAGACTTGTAGGTTGGTGGTTGCCAACTGTACCCCCTTTACAGAATCATTGATGGTGCTTTTCTTAGAGAAAAGAACTAACCTACTCAGAAATGGAATTCCAACGTTCTAAATAATCTGAAGGGTTCCTGCAAAGTTTTACCTTATGAAATCTGATGTAGGTCATAGCTTTTTTAAAAATGCTTGAGACTTCAAATAAAAAATAATATGGAGGTAGACATCTTCATAATTGGGAGATTAAGACCATCCGGCAATAGTGCATTGGACAAAATTCCCTGTCTCATACACATCTAGTCTAATCATGGTTAAATCTAATTTTCTACCTATTCCACATCTGCTTACTAGCAACTCAGCAGTTGACCATGGAGGGAGGAAAAAGAAAAAAAAAAAAACCGCACACAGCTGTATTACCTGGCATTATTTCATTTTTAGACCATAAACCTAAAGTTGTCCCACTGTCAGGCTATCCTCACAATAATAGCGACACTTCGTAAGTTCATTCTGTTTTAACTTCCCAAACAACCCTAAGATGTAAGTATTATTATTATCACAACTTTACAGATCTGGAAACTGAGGCGCTTAACTGCTAAGCAAGTTACCCAAGGCCACAGTCATAAAGTGACACTGCCAAGACTGAATTCCAGATGGCCTGGCTCCAGAACCTATAGAGAGTAACCAGCACACCACTCTATCTCTCCCATCTCCCTTGGTTTCCCTAGTAAATTTTTTTTTTCCACTGTTAGAGGCCACTATTGACAGTCTCTTAAAACCTATAGAGATTGCTTCCCTTTCTTCATTTTTAATTGATGATCTTGTTTGTTTGTCTTTATTTCTCTAGGAAAATAAAGTTTTCAGAAAACAATGCTCTCATCTTTCCATCATCAAATCTCCCAGCCTCCATGACTCGGTATCCCTATAGCCAACTTTCTTTCCTGATACAGTAGGTAAAACATCCTTCCTCAGATGGGGCTGCTAACACTAATCTCTCCGAAAGTATACAGTTTCCCATGTCCTCCAGTTTGCTCAGGAATTTGACTATTACATTTAATGTTCTTTCTGTATCAACTCATTCCTACTGGCTCACTACAGCTTTCATTAGCGCTCCTACAGTTTCCACCTCCTTTCCAGTTAGACAGACTGTGTGATTACTTGTGACCTATTAAACATGCATTGGTTCAGGCTTACAGAATGAAAATCTCATTCATTCTTTTCTATTCTTTCTCTTCTACTGTAGCCACTGAGACCATGCACATATAAAGCAAAAGAATCTAAGTCAGATTGTAACCCCGAAACTATGAGTAGCACACCCTTCAACTGACTCTCCTAGAACACGTAGCATGCAAGAGAAATAAACCTTTGTTGCAGTAAACCACAGGGATCTGGGGCCTAACTTCTTACTGCAGCATAATCTAGGGCTGGAGAAGGCAATGACACCCCACTCTAGAACTCTTGCCTGGAAAATCCCGTGGACAGAGGAGCCTGGAAGGCTGCAGTCCATGGGGTCGCTGAGGGTCGGGCATGACTGAACGACTTCACTCACTTTTCACTTTCATGCATTGGAGAAGGAAATGGCAACCCACTCCAGTGTTCTTGCCTGGAGAATCTCAGGGACAGGGGAGCCTGGTGGGCTTCCGTCTATGGGGTTGCACAGAATCGGACATGACTGAAGTGACTTAGCAGCTATCTAGGGTATCTTGACTAACACAGCATACAAATACTGTTGTAAAAAAAAAATTCTTGATTCTACATTCTCTTTGAGCTACTGTCAACTTACTTTGCTATTTTTAGGTAGAAAAGTCATCGAATGGATCATCTACATTCCAGTCTCCACTTTCTTAGCTTTCATTTTCTTTTTTTTATAGCATTACAAATATTTTTATTTGTAAATGATTGATATTTGGATGAAGCCCTGCATACTTTGAATAAGTATGCAGGAAATAACATACTTCGGCATCACAGAAGTACTTATGTTACCAAAAAATTAACTCTATTCTCTTCCACTCTCCTAGAAATATCCTAAAGGAAATATCCACTGACAGTAGTATGTTTTTCTAAAAAATACATTACCATTATAGGTTGTAAAATTAATTGCAAGTATTCCTTCTTTCACCCTGTAACTTCCTATTTTGATCTACAGATTCATTGATCTGCAGAAGGCATTCTGATTATTTATTGGTATCTTAAATTTAAGATATCAAAAATGGAATTGGGGTTAATACAAACTTTTATTTAAAGACCATTTTCTTTTTAACTTTACAGCAGGCTCTTTTCCTTACTAATCACTCATTTATGTCACCAACACCTTTTTCTAAGATTTAGGGAGAAAAGTCATCGAATGGATCATCTACATTCCAGTCTCCACTTTCTTAGCTTTCATTTTCTTTTTTTTATAGCATTACAAATATTTTTATTTGTAAATGATTGATATTTGGATGAAGCCCTGCATACTTTGAATAAGTATGCAGGAAATAACATACTTCGGCATCACAGAAGTACTTATGTTACCAAAAAATTAACTCTATTCTCTTCCACTCTCCTAGAAATATCCTAAAGGAAATATCCACTGACAGTAGTATGTTTTTCTAAAAAATACATTACCATTATAGGTTGTAAAATTAATTGCAAGTATTCCTTCTTTCACCCTGTAACTTCCTACTTTGATCTACAGATTCATTGATCTGCAGAAGGCATTCTGATTATTTATTGGTATCTTAAATTTAAGATATCAAAAATGGAATTGGGGTTAATACAAACTTTTATTTAAAGACCATTTTCTTTTTAACTTTACAGCAGGCTCTTTTCCTTACTAATCACTCATTTATGTCACCAACACCTTTTTCTAAGTCCATCAGTAAGTTCAATGTCTTTATCTTAACCCCACCATTTGGTGCGATTGCAAATACACACATTCTTTACTTTATTGTCCAAGAAATTTATTTATTTCACAGACCACTTCAGTTTTAGTTGCCAGTTACTTTTCCTCTATCCTTTCCTGAAAATTGTCCTTCCATTCTTTGTCCTCGACCCTGTTCTCTCTCTACTTCCCTTAGTGATCTTCCAACCCCAGCATCTTATGCAGTATCATGCTACATTACATGCTACATCAACATGCTGATGTCACCTAATATGCATTCTCCATCCAGATCTTTCTGACTGCAGTCTTGTCCTTAACTCAGTAGTTAGTACTAACAGTAATAGTATGAGTTCAGTTCAGTCATTCAGTCATGTCTGACTCTTTGCAACCCCATGGACTATAGCTCACCAGGCCTCCTTGTCCATCACCAACTGCCTGAGCTTACTCAGGCTCATGTCCATCTAGCCAGTGATGCCATCCAACTACCTCTCTTCTTGTCCCCTTCTTCTCCTGCCTGCAATCTTTCCCAGCATCAGGATCTTTTCAAATGAGTCAATTATTCGCATCAGGTGGCCAAAGTATTGAAGTTTCAGCTTCAGCATCAGTACTTCCCATGAATATTCAGGACTGATCTTCTTTAGGATTTGATCTCTTTGCAGTGCAAGGGACTCTCAAAAGTCTTCTCCAACACCACATTTCAAAAGCATCAATTCTTCGGTACTGTTTTCTTTATAGTCCAACTCTCACATCCATACATGACTACTGGAAAAACCATAGCTCTGATTAGACAAACCTTTCTTGGCAAAGTAATGGTCTTGGCAAAGCAATATTAAAAGTAAAGCCTTCTAATATTCTGTCTAGGTTGGCCATAGCTTTTCTTCCAAGGAGCAAGCATCTTTTAATTTCATGGCTATAGTCATCATCTGCAGTGATATTGGAGCCCCCAGAAATAAAGTCTCTCATTCTTTCCATTGTTTTCCCATCTATTTTCCGTGAAGTGATGGCACCAGATACCATGATCTTAGTTTTTTGAATGTTGTGTTTTAGGCCAGCTTTTTCACTCTCCTCTTTCACTTTCATCAAGTGGCTTTTCAGTTCCTCTTCACTTTCTGCCATAGGGTGGTGTCCTCTGCAAATCTGAGGCTATTGATATTTCTTCTCCCAGCAAACTTGATTCCAGCTTGTGCTTCATCCAGTCTAGTGTTTCTCATGATGTACTCTGCATATAAGTTAAATAAGCAGGGTGACAATACACAGCCTCGACGTACTCCTTTCTCTATTTGGAACCAGTCTGTTGTTCCATGTCCAGTTCTAACTGTTGCTTCTTGACCTGCATGTGTCCAGATTTCTCATAGAGATATCTAAAATATAATATGTTCAAATCAAAGCTGTGTACTCCCACCTCAGCTCCTCTAAAGTCTGCTTTTTATTGTAGCTACCAAGATTCATCTACTTGCTAAAGCTTCACCTGTATGGATGAAGGTTGTGCCCTGCACAAATATAGATGCCTCCATTATTTCAGATCTTTCTCACATCTTAATTTCCCCATATCTAATCCATCAGAAAGCTCTGTTGGGTTCACTCTCAAACTATATTAATATTTAAATCCATTATCTCTGTTCACTTCTCCAACCATCACACTCTAAGATACCATCTTTTTCATGGATGGTACAAACTGAATCACAACTGATCTCCTTGTGTCTGCTCTTGCAACATTCCAGTTTCTTCTCTTAAGGCAGTTATCAGAGAACTCCTTAAATTGCAGACCAGATTCTATCACTTCCCCTGCAGGTACTCATCCCCTGCCTCATTGATTCCCTCACAGAAGAAAAGAAACTGATGGATTTAGCACTCTTGGAATAACAGCCTCACTCCTTCTTCAGGGCTCCCTTGGCCTATGTAACTTGATCTCTGCTCCACTCCAAACTTCCCCCCCTTTATTCGTCCTCACACCCTCCACTTTAGTCACATCGGCCTCTTCAAGGTTTTTACAATACTCCAAGCTCATTTCTGCTTTGAGAACTTTATACCCAATATTTCTTTTCTATTGAACAGTTTCATCAGATCTTTACATAGTTTGTCCCCTCAGTTCAGTTCAGTCTCTCAGTCGTGTCCAACTCTTTGCGACCCCATCAATTGCAGCACGCCGGGCCTCCCTGTTCATCACCATCTCCCGGAGTTCACTCAGACTCATGTCCATTGAGTCCGTGATGCCATCCAGCCATCTCATCCTCTGTCGTCCCCTTTTTCTCCTGCCCCCAATCTCTCCCAGAATCAAACTCTTTGCGACCCCATCAATTGCAGCACGCCGGGCCTCCCTGTTCATCACCATCTCCCGGAGTTCACTCAGACTCATGTCCATTGAGTCCGTGATGCCATCCAGCCATCTCATCCTCTGTCGTCCCCTTTTTCTCCTGCCCCCAATCTCTCCCAGAATCAGAGTCTTTTCCAGTGAGTTAACTCTTCTCATGAGGTGCCCAAAGTACTGGAGTTTCAGCTTTAGCATCATTTTTTCCAAAGAAATCCCAGGGCTGATCTCCTTCAGAATGGACTGGTTGGATCTCCTTGCAGTCCAAGGGACTCTCAAGAGTCTTCTCCAACACCACAGTTCAAAAGCATCAATTCTTCGGGGCTCAGCCTTCTTCACAGTCCAATTCTCACATCCATACATGACCATAGGAAAACCATAGCCTTGATTAGATGGACCTTAGTCGGTAAAGTAATGTCTCTGCTTTTGAATATACTATCTAGGTTGGTCATGACTGTTCTTCCAAGGAGTAAGCGTCTTTTAATTTCATGGCTGAAGTCACCATCTGCAGTGATTTTGGAGACCAAAAAATAAAGTCTGACACTGTTTCCACTGTTTCCCCATCTATTTCCCATGAAGTGATGGGACCAGATGCCATGATCTTTGTTTTCTGAATGTTGAGCTTTAAACCAACTTTTTCACTTTCCTCTTTCACTTTTCATCATAGCTTCAAATTTCCGTTCAAATATCACCTCCTCAGAAAAACTTACCCCAGTATCCATTCTAAAATAGTCTATTTCCTAGGCTCTCTTTACAGTCTTGGCAACACTTAGCATAATCTGAAAGTATATACTTGTTTAGCTATCAAGTTTCTATCTCTCCTACTGTAACTTAAGCACAGGGAATTTGTCTCATTTGTTACTGGATTTTCAGTGCTCAGGATAGAGCTAGGCATTCAGTAGATGCCTATTATATTCATTAATAAATTACTAAGTCATACACATCTGCAAGAGAAGGAAACCAAAAGTAAAATGTATCATCATGGGCAATAAATGTCCCAGTTACTGTCAAAGAAATTACTTGATATTAGCATTCCCTCACCGTCTAAAAATAATGCTTTGGTTTAATATTAGAGTTTTATAATTAAAAAAATTTCTTAGTATGTGTTCACACTGACATTTTAAGGCAGATTTTCTCAGATTAGCTTTTTTGAAGCATTAAAGAATTGGTATGCTGAAAATTTACTCTTTTTTTTAATGCTTTGGGTCACACATTTATTTAGTTATTTTTATTAAATGCTTGCTTTTGTGGAGGCTCCCTGATGAGAAGTCTTGGTTCTTGTCCTCTGAGAACTTGATTGAAATTGGGAAAAGAATATATGAATGCCAGTCACAGTTGGAGAAAAACTGAACAAACTTGACCCAGATCCTATGTTTGAATGCTCTGGAAAGAAACTTCTAGGCACACCCAAATGTTCTGGATAACAGAAAACAGGTAACAGACTCAGCATCTTCTCAGATTATTAATAGCATAAGTCTTGGTAAGTTTTAAATTTTGTACTTTTAGAAGGATTTTAATATTTCAGAGTTTCTCTTATCTCATGGTAACCCAAATCTGTACAATAGTCAAGCTTGCTTTTAAACATTTGTCAGAAGTGGCAGGAAGAAGTTAAATGTTTCAAGTCTTAAAGTTAATAGAGAGTAGTAACAAGTTCCTGGTGTAATTTTTAATTATGCAAAATTATATGAACTAATTTGAGTAAATAAATGGCAAAGTATCATATAATGACCATTGCATCTGTGGACTGAAGGATGCGTATAGATGATAAGAACACACTCCATCCATTATACTATGTGCTATTATGGTCTATATTTTTTAGAACTAATACATATTATTTTCTTCTGTGTAATTTTCCACATGATGAGTGTCTTTAACTTCTTCAAGGCTTGACAGAAGTACATGAGGAAATGTAAAAGATTCTGATTTCTGAAAGTGAAATGATGGTGAAATATTTTACTAAATATATACTATTTTGATCTAGCTACTCTTTCTCAGTCTTAGAAGGCTCCACAGATGGAGATGGTGGCCCAGACTGTGTGCTCTGTCTCCATTCCCAGCAGCCCCAGCAACAAGATACACAGTGTTTGCATGTATTTGTGTGTGGCATACCTTCCACATGCCAACTACATGGAACAATGGGCTGGTTCAAAATTGGACAAGGAGTATGTCAAAGCTGTATATTGTCATTCTGCTTATTTAACTTATATGCATGCAAAGTACATCATGCAAAATATTGGGCTGGATGAAGCACAAGCTGGAATCAAGATTGCTGGGAGAAATATCAATAACCTCAGATAGGCAGATGACACCACTCTTACGGCAGAAACTGAAGACGAACTAAAGAGCCTCTTGATGAAGGTGAAAGAAGAGAGTGAAAAAGTTGGCTTAAAACTCAACAGTCAAAAAACTAAGATCATTGCATCTCGTCTCATCATTTTATGGCAAATAGATGGAGAAACAATGGAAACAGTGAGCTATCATATTTTCTTGGGCTCAAAAATCACTGCAGATGGTGACTACAGCCACAAAATTAAAAGACAATTGCCCCTTGGAAGAAAAGCTATGACAAACCTAGACAGTGTATTAAAAAGCAGATAAATTACTTTGCCAACAAACATCAGTGTAGTGAAAGCTGTGGTTTTTCCAGTAGTAATGTATGTATGTGAGAGTTGGACCATAAAGAAGGCTGAGCACAAAAGAACTGATGTTTTTGAATTATGATGTTGGAGAAGACCCTTGAGAGTCTCTTGGGCTGCAGGAGATCAAACCAGTTCATTCTAAACTAAATCAACTCTGAATATTTACTAGAAGGACTGATGCTGACTAAAATTCCAATATTTTGGCCACTTGATTGAAGAGCTGATTCACTGGAAAAGACCTTGATGTAGGGAAAGATTGAAGGCAAAAGAAGAAAGGGGCAGCAGAGGATGAAATGGTTAGATAGCATCACCGACTCAACAGACATGAATTTGAGCAATCTCCAGGAGACAGTGGAGAACAGAGGAGCCTGCCAAGCTGAAGCTCATGGGGACACAAATGTTAGGCAACTACATAGCAACTGAATAACAACAACAGTTTCCTCATTCTAAATTTAGTGGTTACATTTTTTGCTAAAATGAATGTACACTTTGTGAAGGAATATGAGGCATGCTGAAAGTCTTTAAAAATAATTGTCCCATTTAATTGCAGCATTCTTTATAATAGCCAAGACACGGAGGCACCCTAAGCGTTCATCAGTGGACGATGGGTAAAGAAAAAATATATACATGGATATTTAGTTCAGTTCAGTTCAGTTGCTCAGTCGTGTCCAGCTTCAAAAAAAAGAAAGGATATCTTGTTATTTGCAACAAATGGATGGACCTTAACGGCATTATGGAAGTGAAATAAGTCAGATGAAGATAAACAAATACTGTATGATCTTACTTATATGCAGAATCTAAAGAAAAATAAAGTGAACTTACAAACAGAAAACAGATTGGTAGCTTCCAGAAGCAGTGGATGGGCAAAGTGGGTGAAGGCTTCAAAAAGTAAAAACTCCCATCTATAAAGTAAATAAGATATGGGGATATAATGTACAGCATGGTGACTATCGTTAATCTGTACTATGATGATTCCCTAGTGGCTCAGAAAGAATCTACCTGCAATGTGAGAGATTCAGGTTAGATCCTATATTGGGAAGATTCCCTGGAGAAGGAATGACACCCACTCCACTATTCTTGCCTGGAGAATCCCCAAGGATAGAGCCTGGTGGGCTACAGCTCATCAGGTCATCACAGTCAGACATGACTGAGCAACTAACACTTTCACTTTCATGTACTTAAAATTGCTAACAGAATAGATCTCCAAAGTGCTCATCCCAAGAAAAAATTGTGACTATGTCTGGTGATGGCTGTTTAACTATGCTTTTTCGTGGCGATCATTTTGCAATGCATACAAATACCCAATTACTAATGCAATGTTATATGTCAACTATAATCTCACTTAAAAAATTTTAAAAACCATTGTAGAGTGCAGAGAATCAGCAAAGAAGTCAAGAAACACATGAATCTTATCTTGGGCCTTCACTGGCCTAAAGACCGTTTTCAGGTATACTAGAGACTTGGTAACACTTTACTTGAAGAAAAGAAGTCTGGAAGATCAAGCTTGGAAACACAAAAGAGGGACAGGTTTCACACTACGCACCTTTAGAGTCAGAGCTAAAACTGATGAGTGGAAGGTACTGGGAGACAGGTTTAATACATGAAACAATTTTCTAAAAATATTATAGTTTTCATTCCAGTAGTTATTCTAGATGCATTTATATATTATTAACTCTGTGTCTTTAGATGCCTCAACAATTTTAATCTTTATAGGAATTTACTTTACACATCACAAAATTGAAATACCAGGGTGTGATGAAATGTATCATCCTAGTCAGGAGCTAGCAGAAGTAGAATTTGAACACACAATCTAGCTCTATAGGCTACAGGCTTAGCCATGAGGGTGTGATACATTTCTGATGCTTTGAACTATACTTGGATTCTTTATTAACAATTGATGTTTTATATTATTGAACTTATTTAAATGAAAAATGACTATCCTTTATCTGGTATATAACAGAGGAGGATTTCTGCCTTAGCTAGAAGTTATATTAGATTATTGTCTCTTCTAAGTCTTAGATTCTAAAATCAAATAATTTGGATTTTATAGTTTTCTTCATATATTGAAAGATTGATATTATTGTACTGTGACTCACTTGAGTTTGCCTATAATATAAACTATGATGTGGCAAATCAAGTTTGGGCTGGGCTCCACATTTGTAAAGAATGTAGACTGATTCCATAATATGGAACATACTATGGCAGCTCCAGTCTTTACAATGGCTAGAGCCTTATCCAAATTGTCATGCATAATCAGAGAAACAGCATTAGGGAAACCTGAAGTTATATTTATAACTAAATTACTTTGTATAACTAAGTCTGGTACTGTCAAACACAGCTTGACCAACAATGGAGTAATTTAAAAAGTGTAAGTGAAATAGATTTGCCAATTAGATATAGCACTTTATAAATATGGATAACTGATTCTGAGGAACCAGTAAGTATCTGGAGAATGCAATAATCACTTTAAAAAGTAATCAAGCCATGTAATTCCATGTGAGTTTTCATATCATGAAGAAAATTATCGGAATCTAGAGAAAGAGCATAGAGATTTCAATTTGTCTTTAGTATTAAGTTAGTTACCATGTTGCTGTAAATATTGTACCATCTTCTATAGCCTGTTAATTATCATCATTTTGAAATGTAATCCAGAATTAGGTAAGAGATATATGAATACCTGATAGCTTTTTCTTTTAATATAATGCAATTTAAGAAAACAACTGCAAATAAGATGGGGAAGTTAAACTTATTTCATGTTCTAATTTAGGAGTATGGCAGGAAATGATATGAATTTGGAAGGTCTTTTATTAGTAAGCTTCGTTATTACTCAAGAAACCAATCCATAACCCCAAACACAATGATGTTCATTCTGTAAGAAACACTACACCAGTGCAAACTAATTAAAACTAAAACTCTATGAGTAGGAATTTATAGCGATTATTTAACAAAGTGTCAAGTAGTCCTAGTGATATATCTTGGGACTAATTCTAGAGTGGGGCTACACTTTCAATTCAAGAGATTCACAAAGTTTACTTAGAATTCAACTTATAAAAACTCATGGATTTTTTTTTATTCCTCCAAATTTACCTTCTCTAAGCTCAGAATTACCTCATAATTCCACCTCCCAGAGCTAATATTTGTATGTTACCACCATCTTTGAGAGAAGTGAATATGAAAATAGGGGTCCTGATAGAATCCACAGAGACTCATCAGAAAATCATTAAGAAATCCTGTGTGCCAATGTTTATATTGAAATCACATCTACTCACAATTCCTTAGGGTCCTTAAGTATCAACTTGAAAACAGAAAAATCTGCTTGGAGCCATTATACTAGTTATCATCAGATTTTTGATCTTTTAATAAGGAGTATTTTGCAATTCATAGAAAGATACCAAATAATTTCACGAAAGCTGAAAATAGGCAAAGTTAGATGCATAGTAATTAGGAAAAATAAATTATCGTAAACATATGTGGCCACATCTTCCCAAATCTGTAGCTATTCGTTTTTTAGGATTTTTCTCCAAAGTACATGTTATAGAACACAATATAAAAGAAATTTTGTGTTAAAATAAGTTCAGAAAGCACAGCAACATATACAGCTCTCTTTTACATAAATATGCAATACTAAAGTTCAGAGAAATCCTGCCCCAAAAGTGTTTATTACAGACTTTGCAAAATTTATTTGACCACAAACCACTCTTTCTTTTTCTTTACCAAACATCTATTGTCATTCTGTAGAACAAGATTAAGAATCTTTTAGTTAAAATATTTAATTACTTTTATTAGTTGTTAATATTTTAATTATATTTTGATAAATAGGCAATTTTATTTCAAGGTTTTATGCTATATTAGAGAATTTATAAAATTCATATTGAGCATCTAGAAATGATGTTAAGCTAGACTATTTGAGTAATTCTTCCTTCAAAAACTAACTAAAAACCCTACATAAAATATTTTTATATGCATAGAAGAGATATAAATGGACTTCAAAGCTGCTTTTGACCTGTATTTACATTTCTCCTAAATATAGTTTGGTTGCTTTGCAGGACAAGTGGAGAAAAATCGAAGCCCAGGTCTGGCAGTAGTTGGGGAATCTTAGAGGAAAAACACCTTCTTTAAGGAGTGGTGGGGAGTTGTTCCTAAATTAAATCCTGTTGACTCCTGAACATTGCAAAGATTGGGGACTCAGATCCTTGATGCAGTCAGAATTCCACCTACAACTTGACAGTCAACTTGTATTCCTGCTTCTGAATCCGTGAATTCAACAATGGGTTATGTAGTACTGTGCAAGCAGGGGTGCTTAGTCGCTCAGTCATGTCTGACTCTTTTGTGACCCCTCCATGGACTCTCCCCACAAGGCTCGTCTGTCCATGGAATTTCTCAGGCAAGAATATTGGAGTGGATTGCCATTTCTACTCCAGGGGCTCTTCCCGACCCAGGGATAAAACCCACATCTCTTGCATTGGCAGGTAGATTCTTTACCACTGAGCTACTGGGGAAGCCACATGTAGTACTGTAGTACGTATTTATTTGGAAAAAAACAAAAACAAAACCCATGCACAACTAACTTGTGGCAGTTCAAATGCATGCTGTTCAAGGGTCAACTGTACAAGAGAAGATAACCTCATGTGTCATTCCAGGACCTCAATATCCATCCCTGAAAATGTAAGAGGGTGAAGGAGACTGATAACCAACGGAGGTCTCTGAAACCTGGTGGGTGGAAGCTATCCCTGACAAACTGCTCTACAGAGAGAGCACAGTCAGTATAGCATTTTGTGGAGGATCCCAAACCGGGATCCTATCAGGGTCTTGGCAACTATTATTTACCAAGACCCAGACCTGAGACAGCCGTGAAAGAAAGAGCGTGGCTGCCTGGAATAATGTGTGGCCACCACAGAGGTGATGGACCAGCCTCTCCTAGGAGCTGACAAAGAGATTCCAATGTTAAATCAGAGAAAAGATACTTATTTACTTGTGTCAAGAGAAAACAGTGAGAGATCTCAAGATGGGGGTGGGATGTGTCTGTGAAAAAATAGGCCAAAACATCCCTTTAGAGAAAGATTACCTTTAGATTTCTTGGAAGCCCAGAGAATACTAATACCAGTTCATGGAAGCATCAGTGACTCTTGCTTATTTTGATATCAACCTTGGAAGAACTAGAGTCTGCCTAGTGTATGAGGGAAGAAAAACTGAGGTGCTAGACTAGGACCTGTAGGAGCAGACACTTCCCCGCCCACCACTAACAAAGTCAGCCTGCTCAGAGCAGGCCCAAAGGGAAAGATGAAGGCTTAACCTTATACGGACCTGGATGTTTGGACTATTTGAAATCTTGAATTAAGACTGTTTTGTGGCTTAAAATGACTTGAGAACGGTTCACTTTTTAGAAGGAAGCAGAATCATGATTACTACTCTTATTTTCATCCAAGGGACTGGGGAGAATTAGCTACTGTGATAGTTCATTTTATGTGTCAACTTGGCTGTTTGACCAAACACCAGTCTGGAGGTTGCTGCGAGGTACTTTTGTGATGGAACAAACTAAATCAGGCTTCCCTGGTGGCTCAGAGGATAAAGAATCTGCCTGCATTGCAGGAGACCAGGGTTCTATCCCTGGATTGGGAAGATCCCCTGGAGATGGGAGTGGCTACCCACTCTAATATTCTTGCCTGGAGAATCCCCATGGACAGAAGAGCCTGGCAGGCTACAGTCCATGGGGTTGCAAAGAGTCAGACACAACTGAGCAACTAACACTTTCATTTTCACATTTAAATCAGTGGACTTCGAGTAAAGCAAATTCTCCATCATCTTTTGGATTGGACGCATACAATCAATTAAAAGTCTTTAGAGCAAAGACAGGCTTCCTGAAAAAGGAATTTGGGTTCAATGTTGCAATATAGAACTCCTGCCTGTATTTTGAGCCTGTTTGATCTGTCTAAAGGATTTCAGACACAACAGTCTTACCTGAATTCCAGACTGATGACATGTTCTACGGCTTTCGGACTTGCCAGCTCATGTGATCATGTGAGTCAATGGCTTAAAAATAAATGTGCCTACTCACCCTCCTCCTACTACTCTACCTTCTCTCTATATATATTATTTCCCCCTTTCTTTCATTTATATAAAGAAAGGGTTAAATGGAGAGTGTGAAGAAAAATATTTAGGTTGCTTTATGATCTACTCTTCACCTTTATAAATATTCATACTTTAACGTCTTTTTATCCTTGTAAGTACTTTTGACTATGTGAATACACTTGAAATCTAGGGGCCGTTAGTTTTTTTCTGAAATGGAATGTTTGTTACTCCCCCTGGCTCCCTCTTCTCTCTCTGGAAAGGATCCTGGTCACCATCTCGGCCTATTTTCCAGCACTCACACAAACAGACCCTTCAGAGGTCATCTGACAGCTGGTTCTTTAGAGCTGCCTGGCTCTTAGTCTGGTCTATTTTGGCTCAGTAAAAAATAATCTCATAGTTGCCTACTATTTAGTTTCCTTGGTTTTAGTTCACTTAGGTATGTGTGTGTGTTGCCCAAATAAAGTGTTTTGAACAGCCTCTCAAGGGAGATATGAAGCATAACTAACTTTGGTAAAATACACATTCCAATACAAATTATTCTGTAGGCTTACACATTCAAACTTTTTTATAGCCTGGTTGCCAAAAGAATAGATAAGCATGCAGACCTCAGATACATTCAAAGGCAACTGCATATTAAACTAGGTTAAGTACTCTGTGATTTGAAGCTATTATATCCTAAGGCCTTTGCTCTCCACGATTTTAAGAAATAGAAGTGAGAGTGTAATTTTACACACACTTGAGTTTGCGCCACCTGTGTCACTGGAACTGCCTCTGCCTCTTGGCCTCTGGGAGAAAACTGTCTAATGCTCTTCCCCCCACAGTGCCTAGCACAGTGCCATGTTTATATGTATATGATCAGTCATGTCCAACTCTTTGCAACCCCAAAAACTGTAGCCTGTGAGACTTCTCTTGTCCATGGAATTTTCCAAGAAAGAATAATGGAATGGGTTGACATTTCTGACTCCAGAGGAACTTCTCGACCCAGGAATCAAACACGCATCTAAGGTAGCATAAAAAACAGCTTTCTAATCGTTCCTTATGATGTTGGCTACTCTCAGATGGGAAGAATTACATACTCCTAGAGCCAAGGACTACCAACTCCAGTATTTTTGGGTTTCACTGGTGCTCAGACGGTAAAGAATCTGCCTGTGATAAGGGAAACATGGGTTCGATCCCTGGGTTGGGAAGATTCCCTGAAGGAAGGCATGGCAACCCACCCCAGTATTCTTGCCTAGAGAATTCCCATGGACAGAGGAGCCTAGAGGGCTACCATCCACAGGGTTGCCAAGAGTCAGACATGACTGAGTGACTAAGCACACAGAGCCTAAGTAAACCTTAAACAAGCACAGGGTTTAGTCTCTGACTTTAGAACTAGAGGTTCTCCAGATGGCCAAAAACATCCGCACCTCTGTTTCACTCCTGTTCCTTGGTGGCCAATTCCAGCTTGTCATCTTTTATTATTCAAAAGACAGTGTAGTTACATCTGATGTTCTGGGCTCTGAGAAATAAAATGATGATGAAAACAGAATCCCTGATCTCATGAAGTTACAGAGCAGGGAAATACTAAAGAATCAAGCAAGAGGGAGTCGTGATCATTCCACCTTCTCTAACATATCATTACACAGGTCAGAAAGTTGACTCAGAAAAGTTAAATATTTTCTCAAGATCTAAACATTGGAATTTCTATTTTCAATTGTTCTTTGTAGCATATAAAAACGTATTTAATTTTTCTATATGGACACTGTTTCTGTGGCCTTACATAATTCATTGTTTCTAGTTGATCTGTGTGTGTGTGTGTGTGTGCTGATTCATCAGAATTTATATAACATCATATGCAAATAAACACATTTACCTACTTCTTCCCAATATAAATACCTTTTATTTTTGCCCCCTTACCATATTGCCCTGCTCAGAGCCTCCGCTACAATGTTAAATAGAAGTGGCAAGGATAGACATCTTCTCTTGCCCTTGCTCTTAAGGGCAAAGTCTTCAGTCTTTTCACTTTTTCTGTTAGCTGCCAGCTTTGGGGTAGATATCTGTTTTCAGATTAAGGTAGTTCTCTTATATTCCTCGTTTTCTCAGAGTTTTTACAATGTTTGTGTTAGATTTTTATCACATTCATTCCTGCATTTATAATTCTCCTTTTTATTGTTGCTGATGTGGCAATGTAAAAGTTTTTAAATGTTTAACTTTGCGCTCCTGAGAGAAACCCACTTCATCCTGAAGGGGTGATGTTTATACACTAGACTTAGTTGAGGGCTTAATATCTAGCATCTCCTAGAGTCCAACAGTTTGGCCCAGTTCTTTCTCAGAGTGTTCTGATGGCATTCTATGCTGGTGTCCTCAGTTATTCAGATGACTGAGAGCCCCTTGGCTCTTGCTGACCGCAAGCCCTTCTGAGTCTCTACGATGTTAATCATATTGCCTATGGTTCAGGAAGTCTGTTTGTTGACTTCAGTGTGACTATCTGCCAGATTCTCAGCTCAGATTTCACACCAAAAGAAACTGATGATTAAGAGTCAGAAGACTCTCTTATTACTTATATATTAACAGTGAAAGTTCTCTCATTATATATTCCTTCATCAATTCTATACAATCCCAGTAGACATCTCCTGATAAGAGTTTGATACTTTTATTTCCAGACTTTTGTCATTTTTTAAGCATGTCTATCCATCCATCTATCCAACCATCCATCTTTTGATTTTTAGTTGCATATATTTGCAGTTGTTCTTTGGAGTCAGAAATGAGATAAGATGGCAATGTATGGCAAATACATTGTTTAGGAAATTACTTATTTGTATTATTATTTTAAGGTAAATATGTTTTTATTACCTTAACAAGTGAATTCGTAATTTGTTGTTAGTTTTTAGCTTCTCCAATATATCTACTTCCTAGTAATAAATGTCTAGGAATCTAGACAATTCCATAAAAACATGTACTTGTGCTTCATTAATTAAACTAAACACTTTGACTGTGTAGATCACAACAAACTGGAAAATTCTTCAAGAGATGGGAATATCATATCACCTGACATGCCTCCTGTGAAACTTGTATGTAGGTCAAGAAATAACACTTAGAATTGGACATGAATCAATGGACTGGTTCAAAACTGGGAAAGAAGTACATCAAGGCTGTATATTGTCACCTTGCTTATTTAACTTATATGCAGAATACATCATGAGAAATGCCAGGCTGGATGAGGCACAAGCTGGAATTGAGATTGCCAGGAGAAGTATCAATAACCTCAGATTTGCAGATGATACCACCCTATGGCAGAAAGTGAACAGGAACTAAACAGCCCTTGATGAAGGTGAAAGAGGAGTGGAAAAAAAAAAAACTGGCTTAAAACTCAGCATTCAAAAAACTAAGATCACAGCATCTGGTCCCATCACTTTGTGGCAAGTAGATGGGGAAACAATGGAAACATTTGCCAGACCTTTATTTTCTTGGGCTCCATATTCACTGCAGATGATGACTGTAGGAATGAAATTAAAAGACGCTTGCTCCTTGGAAGAAAAGCTATGACAAACCTAGAGAGTATCTTAAAAAGCAGACATTACTTTGCTGACAAAGTTTGGTCTAGTCAAAGCTGTAGTCATGTATGGATGTAAGAGCTGGACCATAAGAAAGGCTGAGTGCTAAAGAATTGGTGCTTTTGAACTGTGGTGTTGGAGAAAACTCTTGAGAATCCCTTGGACTGCAAGGAGATCAAACCAGTCAATCCTTAAGGGAATCAATCCTGAATAACCATGATGTTGAGGGTGAAGCTCCAATACTTTAGCCACCTGATGCGAAGAACTGACTCATTGGAAAAGACCCTAATGCTGGGAAAGACTGAAGGCAGGAGGAGAAGGGGACAACAGAGGACAAGATGCTTGGATCACATCACCAACTTAGTGCACATGAGTTTAAGAAAACGGGGAGATAGTGAAGGACACAGAAGCCTGGAGTGCTGCAGTCCATGGGGTCGCAAAGACTCCAACACGACTGAGCCACTGAACAACAACAAATCTCAATATTTATCTAGCCAATGCTTTGGCTTATATTAGTAGTTTGTTCCTTTTTGTTGTCAAGCATTATTTCATTCCATGAATGTACAACAACCTGTTTATCAATTCAACAGCTGATATACATATGGTTTCTTTGCATGTTTTGGCTGATATTAATTAAGTTGAGATGTAAATTCACATACATCTATTTTTGGTGGACATTTATTTATGTTTCATTTAGATAACTGCCTTGGAGTATAATTACTCACCTGTATAGGAAGTGTATTTAACTTTATAATAAACTGTTAGGCCTTTCACCAAAGCAATTATACTAACTTATACAAACAATACATGTAAACTCTGGTTACTCCACATTGTCAATCTCTAAAATTTTAGTCATTTTAGTGGATGTAGAGTATATTGCTTTAATTTACACATCCCTGATGACTCAGTTTTATAGTCAGAACTTTGAGAGAAGTACTGGATGCTTTTGGTTTCTTGTCTCTTTTCTTAAAAAAAGATTTTCATTTCTTCTGCAAGTTAGCTTGAGGGCCTTTTGGCTTTATTAGTGTGTAAGATGAGTGCAATTGTATGGCAGACTGAGAATTCTTTGGCATTGCCTTTCTTTGGGATTGGAATGAAAACTGATCTGACCTTTTCCAATCTTGTGGCTACTGCAGAGTTTTCCACATTTGCTGGCATATTAAGTGCAACACTTTCACATCATCATCTTTTAGGATTTGAATAGCTCAACTGGAATTCCATTACCTCCACTAGCTTTGTTCCTAGTGATGCTTCCTAAGGCCCACTTGACTTTGCATTCCAGATATCCGGCTCTAGGTTGGTGATCACACCATCTTGATTATATGGGTTGTGAAGATCTTTTCTGTATAGTTCTTCTGTGTATTCTTGCCACCTCTTAATATGTTCTGCTTATGTTAGGTCCAGACCATTTCTGTCCTTTATTGAGCCCATCTTTGCATGAAATGTTCCCTTGGTATCTCTCATTTTCTTGAAGAGATCTCTGGTCTTTCCCATTCTATTGTTTTCCTCTATTTCTTTGCCGTGATCACTGAGGAAGGCTTTCTTATTTCTCCTTGCTATTCTTTGGAACTCTGCATTCAAATGGGTATATCTTCCCCTTTCTCTTTTGCCTTTCGCCTCTCTTCTTTTCACAGCTATTTGTAAGGCCTCCTCAGGCAAACATTTTGTCTTTTTGCATTCCTTTTCTTGGGAATGCTCTTAATCCCTGCCTGCTGTACAATGTCACAAACCTCCATCCATAATTCTTCAAGCACTCTGTCCATCAGATTAATCCCTTGAAACTATTGCTCACAAAGGGTTTGATTTAGGTCATACCTGAATCCTAAATTTGACTTAGGTCATACCTAGTAAAGTAATGCTCAAAATTCACCAAGCCAGACTTCAACAGTATATGAACCGTGAACTTCCAGATACTCAAGCCAGATTTAGAAAAGGCAGAGGAACCAGAGATCAAATTGCCAACATCTGTTGGATCATCAAAAAAGCAAGACAGTTCCAGAAAGACATCTACACCTGCTTTA
>SJYC01126655.1:0-14155 GCA_006408675.1 Madoqua kirkii
AGGAGATCCAACCAGTCCATTCTGAAGGAGATCAGTCCTGGTTGTTCTTTGGAAGGAATGATTTTGAAGCCGAAACTCTAGTACTTTGGCCACCTCATGTGAAGAGTTGTCTCACTGGAAAAGACCCTGATGCTGGGTGGGATTGGAAGCAGGAGAAAGGAACGACAGAGGATGAGATGGCTGGATGGCATCACCGATTCGATGGACATGAGTTTGAGTGACCTCTGGGAGCTGGTGATGGACAGAGAGGCCTGGCGTGCTGCACGGAATTCATGGGGTCACATAGAGTCAGACATGACTGAGCGACTGAACTGAACTGAACTCTGTGACAACCTAGAGGGGTGGGATGGGGTAGGGGTGGGAGAGAAGCTCAAGAGGGAGGGGACATATGTATACCTATGGCTGGTTTACCTTGTTGTACGACAGAAATCAACACAACATTGTAAAGCAATCATCCTCCAATTAAAAATAAAAAAAAATTTTTTTTAAAGAATTCCAGTGGGAGGTGGGACTGGGACTCAGAATTCTAAGTGTCCAAAGCTGGATAGTTGGATTCTTACTTACATTAAAGCCCAAGAATTCAGGTGAGGAATCTAACCTCTGGCTGCCCATTCAGGATCCACTGTTGTCATCATTCCCCCAAAGGCGCATGTTTTTTCATTTCAAAGCAATAAGCTGAAGGAAGAAGTAGCAGAAAGTTCCTTAGACTGTATCTGCATAGAAAGAAAAAAAACAAACAAGAGAAAAAGTTCACTGATTAACTTTTCCCACTCAGCAGGTGCTAACCTTCCACTGTGCTCCCAAAGAGGCAACACTCCTTATTCCCAACTGATACTTCCAAGAGTGTTGGCTGGCTGTGTGTTTCCTGATAATTAAATATATATAGTGATTCCCTCCAGCCTTACGAATGTGTAACCATTACAAATTGATTCTATAAGCCATCAAACTAACTCCATAAAAACTCATTTCTAAAAGAATATTTATTTAAAAAAACTCATTTGACTATGCTTTTAAAATCTATTATTTAAATTGATTTTATCCAATTCTTCCAGATTTAGAGAAAGAGGAAGTGAACCATTTTAATTTTTTTAAATCCAGAGTAAATATTCTGATTTCTTCAGTGTTCCCAAGTAAGATGGATGTGCTTTTCTTTTAGTATTAATACCTCTTCCTCTTCATCCACTCCTCTTTTTCTACCTCCTCTTTATCTTTTCACTTCCTCTTTCACTTCTCTTTTTTTGCAGCCTCTCAATTTTAATTTTCTGTTCAATACAGAAAGTGAGATATGTATTGTTAACTATGCATATTGTAATGAAGACTGCTTAAATGCCTTTTGAAATCTTTTATTTCTAGACTTTGCAAAATGTTCTCCCCATTAGGAATTTAGGCTCTTCAAGAAAATGGCTCTTGAGGGTTCTAAAATAAGGGATAAAGCTGAATAAACAGTCAGTTCGAGGAGAACTGCTGTATGTGTACCTCTGGGACTTTTTATAATTGTTAAAAAGAAGAAGCAAAAAGACTGAAGCTGAGTAGAGAAGTGCCATGATCTTTAAGAAGAGAATCCAAGCATGGAATATAATTTAGTGGTTCTTAAACTTCAGTGTGCATCAAAATGACCTGAAAAGCTTGTTAACCCAGATTGCTAGGGCTATCCCCAAGGTTTCAGCAGGTCTGGGGTAGGGCTTGAGGACTGACATTTCTAATACATTTCCAGGTGATTCTGTTGGTCCAGGGACCTTGTACTCTACTTCCAGATACTCTACTCTACATGCTTTCTATGTCTCTTATTTCCCTGGAAGGAAAAAAACATCTATAAGTGAAAGAAGATAAAACCTAAAAGGCAACATGCAGTCAGCATCTTGGAAAGGCTGGCAATCACAAATATAATTTTTAACAGATATTATCTATGATGATTCACTAAAAGCCAAGCAGCTGGTTCCAATGTATGACAGAATCTAGCAGGATGTATTTTAAAAATTAAACAGGATGCTGTAACAAAGAAACAGTTAAAGACTGGTGAGGAATGTATTGGGTTGGCCAAAAAGTTCCTTCAGGTTTTTCCATAACATCTTATGGAAAAGCCCACACGGAAATTTTTGCCTAACCCAATAACCAAGGTCATTTAAATGTTGCTCTTAAATGTATTTTTAAATGAATTGGTAGTATGTTCTTTAATCTTAAATAATTGCTTATATTAATAAGGAATGGGACATACATGTTAAGAGATCTATGGAATGTTGAATAAAAATACTTACCTTTACCTGAATTCTATTTCATATTTTGCAGGAGAGGCTCGTGATTCATTTTTTGGAGGCTATATCTTATAAATTTTATGAGTTACAACTCTAAGCCCCAAATTACTAAGTAACAATAAAATACAAACTATTAAAAATGTTTATCAAAAGATAATCCATATTTTCTTCTAAGCTTTTTCCAAAAATTCAATGTGAAATAATAAAGCCCTTCTTAATTCCCTCAACCCAAATGCTATGCTCATTCCCAAAGATGACTACTGTAGCAGTATTCTATATAAAAGGGTTTATCTTATTCACTTCCTCAGTGTGTAGCCAATATATCACCCTTTTCTTTTCATCTTGTATATAGGTCTAAGCAGTATTTTCCCTCCTACATTTGAGTTATTCATCTCAGGATTTAAAAAATTTATCAGGACTTTCAAACTAAAAGAGTTAAATTCTGAACAGTAAGATATAATGAAAGAGCCTTCAGGATAATTTAAATACATCATTAACCGGCTAATATGACAAGAAATTCCAATCAACCTTTATCAGTTGCATCTCTCTTCAATGACCCTTCAACCTACTTTCCTTTGAACTACTTTGAGCTGTAGAACTACTTTGAAAATTCTCCTGAGGAATGTAAATGACTTGCATTTTCAGTCACCCCCTGACAATTTTCATTCACTATTTAACAGGCAATTATCTGACCATCCAGAGTTACAAATAACTCTCCAGGAGAATGGAGTGTCCTCTGAGTTCATTGAAGAGGTGAGAGCCCATATGCCAATAATAGCCAGGGTTTTAGTCCTGTAACTTCTCTTTTCTCCTTCAGGCTTCTTCACCCAACTTTTTCTCCTGATCTTCTCAGTGTGATAAATCTACTAGTAATAACCATCTCCCAAGAATCAGTAAATTATAAACTGTTTAAGAATGTGTTAAATACTGTGTATCTCAATGTTTTACACAATAAAGTTATGAAAGCAGCACCTTAGAGCAGTGGAATACATTTCTTATGCTCTGAAAGATAGTATATTCAAGGCATAAATTACTTTCTTAAATTTAGTTCAGTTAACCAAACATTTAATATCACTTTTACTTTTCTGGCTCTGTTTAAGCAGCAAGCACCATACACAGGTAAATAAGATGGGGATTTTAAAATAATTTCAATTCATAGGGAAAATGAAAAGAGTCACAATGGAGATAAGATTGCAACTGTTATGATGAAAGTGTACTAGCAGACTGGACAACATACATGGGAGAATAAGTGAGGGGGTTCCAGAAAGAAAGAATTTCTGAACAACTTCCTTGTGTTCAATTTAACTATGGCAGCCACTGCTAAATACCTAGATTTTGGTTTATTGTTTCAACTGAAAATTTTTCTATGTCAAGTAATCAATGACTTAATTCATCTTCAGTTACATATAATTTTATATATATACATACATATATATATATATACACACAATCTCTTGAATCCTCAAAAGAGATCTATAGAATATGCATCTTTTCTCTCAACTCCTGCCTTTTCTCTGTGCCCTCACTTGTCCCATTTCTACTTTTTTCTTCTCTGATTTATTTAAGTGAAAAGGATTACTACCTTACTCTTGTATCCCTATGATACCTACATAACTGTAAAACTATAATAGTAAAGAACCTGAGAATCGAGGAAGAGATTAGTGGGTGACAGAGTAATAAGGATAGACAAGAATAGTTTTAAAATGTCCACATCAGAAATTATGTGGAAGGAAACCTGCTCATTTCTGTTCTTTGTGGTTGTACTTCCAGGAGTCATCCATCCATTTCTCCCTTCTTTCTTAGCCCTTGAATCAGTCAGTCAGTCAATGCCAATCTCTTTCTCTAGTGTGTACGCATACCACCACACCTCCATCACTACAACACAACACCTAGAGCTCCGCCCATAGGTTTGAATCAGTATACTTGTTCACAACTGTTAAGAAAAATGTTCCTCAGAATTTGAGTTCTAAAATGGGAATGCATTTACAGATTTTCCTCAACTTACCATGGGATCATATCCTGATAAGCCACCATCAAGCTGAAAATATTTTTATGTCAAAAATGCATTTAATACATCTACCCTACCAAATATCACAGTTTAGCCTTACTTATTTTAAACTTGCTTGGAACACTTACATTAACTTACAGTTGAGCAAAATTAGCTAACACAAGTTTTCTTTTATAATAAAGTGTTGAATAGCTCATGAAATGTATTGAATACTGTTCTGAACATGAAAGTGGAATGGCTGTATGTGCACAGAATGGTCGTAAGTATATGGGCTGTTTACTCTTTTGATCTCAAGATTGACTGGGAGCTGTGGCCTCATTGCTGCTGCTTGACATCACGTGAGCGTATCATACCAAACATTCAAATGTGAAGTACAATATCTACTGACTATGTATTGCTTTCAAACCATCATAAGTTGGGGGTCATCTATCTGCAGTAGGTCAAAGGAATAGAGAGGCTCTTTCATGTGTGCGTGAAAATAAAAATAGTTGAAACTCAATGGAATTTTAAAATTGTTTAAATTTGCCCTTAATCTACACGAAAATACAGAGATATACCAATACAACTTTTTAAAACTCCCATTAACCCTTGAATTTAGTTGGTGATATTTCATGTGTAAACCTGGTTCCTTATTTTTCAACAAATGACTTTCACCATCTAAATGTTTTGTCATCCTACTTTTCACCTTCTTTTGCTCCATGGAGACTGGAATATACTTTTACTTGCTCTTTGGGGTATTCTGAATAAGTTAAATTTAAATCACCATTCCATAATTTTCTGAATGAAAATAAATTACCATCAATTATCTTTTACTCATTATTTTGTTGAGCTGTCATGTTTTTATTCCTGCCTTTACTAACTGTATAAAATATATAGTGGGTTTTTTATCAACATGACTGTCATCAGATATACTGAGAAATTTTACAAGAAATAAATGGACAGACTACTGGTGTAAAAAATGATGTTTTCTACTTTTAACTCCATAGTTCATCTGCTGTGAATCTAATTAAGTGTCAGGATCTAAGGTACAATTATCACAATTTAAATGACAAAGAATTTTTATTTTATAAGTCTCTAAAAGCCCTACAAATTATTCCCCAGACTGCTTCCTAGTTGATACTGCTTACTATATTTCATTAATGTATTTCATTCTGATGTTAACAGGACAGTTGATTAGAGGCTCTATTCCCAAACAGGGTTGCATTATGCCTTAGGCACTTTGCTCTGTGAAAGGAAGTGGCAACCCACACAGATATTCCTGCCTGGAAAATTCCATGGACAGAAGAGCCTGTGCAACAGTCCATAGGGTAGCAAAGAGTGGACATAACCAAAGGCATGCACATGTGTGCACAGTCACACACACACACACACTCACTGTTTGATCTATGGGTCCCTTATTCTAACAGAAAATAAACAGATAAATATACACACACACGTATATATATAACATACACATATTACACACATATTTATAATATATTTAATATATATTAGAAGTACATTTTATAGGTTTGATATAAAGATGAATATAATCAAGTCTGTGTTAAAAATATAAACATTTTCTTCAGCTCTAAACGTTTTTCTTCTGACTTAAAGTAAAATATCGATATTTTTGTAGGCCTCCCCAAATTTACTGGGCACTTGGTTCTGTGCTTTCTCTGCCTACTGGACAAGTCAGCCCTGCTCCCCACAATCTCCATGGCTCTCTCCTCATGTCCTCCAAGTCTTTGCTATTGACACCCACCTTGACCTCCCTACTTAGAATTACACCTTCTCCTTGCTCCTGTACTTTCAATCTTTCATATGTTTCTCTGTATACCTTTCATATACTATGCCACCTTTTTATACACTAAGATTGACTTGTTACTTATGTGTGTTTCCCCTATTAGAATATGAGGTCCATGAGGTCACAGCTTTATCTCTAAATCCCTGAACAGCACAGGGCATTGAGTAGCCCTAAGGTCCATCTAGTCAAGACTACGGTTTTTCCTGTGGTCATGTATGGATGTGAGAGCTGGACTTTGAAGAAGTCTGAGCACCAAAGAATTGATGCTTTTGAACTGTGGTGCTGGAGAAGACTCTTGAGGGTCCCTTGGACTGCAAGGAGATCCAACCAGTCCACTCTGAAGGAGATCAGCCCTGGGTTTTCTTTGGAAGGAATGATGCTAAAGCTGAAACTCCAGTACTTTGGCCACCTCATGCAAAGAGTTGACTCATTGGAAAAGACTCTGATGCTGAGAGGGATTGGGGGCAGGAGAAGAAGGGGATGACCGAGGATGAGATGGCTGGATGACATTACTGACTCGATGGACGTGAGTCTGAGTAAAGTCCAAGAGATGGTGATAAACAGGGAGGCCTGGCGTGCTGCGATTCATGGGGTCACAAAGAGTCGGACACGACTGAGTGACTGAACTGAACTGAACATCTCAATAATCCTCTCCTAAATGAAATAGGTAGAAAATAAGTCTTTGCCTATTTTATTGTTCATGTTTTATAAATTTCTATTTTATTTTTGATGGTCCCAGAAACTAAAGGATGGGATAGAGGAATGTTTTCACATGCTAGCAGATCAATGTACAATATGAGGGTGGTTTTAAAGACTGCATTAAAAATGAGCTTTGTGCTTTGAAGACTCAAACATAATAAAAAAGTTTTGCATCAGTTGTCAGTCTTGCTGTATCCCTCCAAGGTCCTCATTATTTATATTTTAACCTTCGTCTGAAAGGCCATAGTTATATTTGAAAGTACCATGTCCCTTTCAGAATGTCAGCATTGTTTTAGTCAAATCCAAGCCATAATCACAACATGACCCTTAGAAATGATCCTTGTCATGAGAGGAAGGAAAAAGAAAAACAAAGAGGAAAGCTACAGTTTTCCATACCTATTATGTTCTAGGAGCTGTAAGGCTCTCTATATGTAATCTCTTGAATACTCAGAACAGCTCCATGAAGTAGATGTTAGTGTGTGCTCGCTTAGTTCTATATGACTTTGAAATCACATGCACTGTAGCCTGCATTGTTTCTCTGTCCATGGGACTTCCCAGGCAAGACAACTGGAGTGGGTTGCCATTTCCTCCTCCAGGGGATCTTCCTGACCCAGAGATCAAATTCGTGTCTCCAGTGTTCCTGGAGGAAATTTGTTTTTTAACCACTGTGCTACCTGGGAAATCCCGGGTATTAGTATTCCTAACTAAAAAGTAGGGAAGTACCATTCAGATTCTATTCTACCTTAACAGAATTTGCCTGAGAGCACATGTCTGGCAAAGATGAACTAAGATTTAAACCATTATCTATTGGGCTTTACCGTTCGAACATTTTCAATTACATTTTTGTCACACAAGAAAAGCATGGTAAGTACTGTTTTTTAAAAAAAGCACCAGGATCCTGGGGACAATGAAAGGCTACAAAAGGATTGCTAAGTCTGGAACAACACTGTGTATGACAGAGACTTGCATCACTCATTTCTTTAGCAAAGAATAACAGCAAATGGTTATAGGCTAATGTGACAACATGACTGGGTATCAGTGACTTTGTTTATTTTTAAAAGTTTCTATTCACTGATTTTACTGTAAAAGTCTCTGTCCAGTAATTTTACCATGAAACTTCTTTTTATTATTCTTATTGGTGAGAAATAGCCAGAGTTGGGTATGACTGATACTGGCTCAACTTACTGAGATCAAACTACTGCTATAAATTTGTTTCTGTCAAAAACATTTGTATCACCAACCCCTGTTTAAATAACTAGTCGTCATATAAATAAGGAAAGTGGGCTATCTGAAATAATCACGTTTTATTTGAATACAATTATTTCCATTAGGGCCAACTTCAAAGCCAAAAGGCAAAACTTGTTCAGAGAAAGCATCAACATGAAATAAAAATTTTCCATACTTTTGAGGGTAACTGTTTCTGTAAAAATACTGATGTAAAAATTTTAAAAAAAGATTACTAATTTTAATCAACAGTTAGACAATAAGCAAATTCTGGTTTTTTTCAGATATAAGCATTTTGGTATATACAAAATAAGTACCGTGGAGTTGAGTACACATTTCTTATTTCTTTATCAGTCAGCAAAAGTTTCTTAGTTGTCTATTGTACATAAAGGTTTGTGTTCTATAGCATTCATAATTATATCAAAATATAAAATATTGTTAGCCACTAGACTTGACCTAGAAAAATGTTTACCCTTGAATAATAGGACAAAAAGTATGGCTTATAGAGATTAATCACCAAATGGCAAATCCATGTTGTTTGAAGCCCAAGACTGCCTCATTCTTTACGGTACTAACTCCTGGACATTCTCATAAGCCAGCAACAAAAGTTTTATGTTTGGCTCAATAGGGACCATCCTGAGTGATGGTCAACTTACCAGTTTAGTGACACTGTGACAGCTGAATGACAGACAGCAAGGTATTTAACTCTCTAAGCTTCAGTACACTCTTAAAATAGAGATAATTTCTACCATAAAGAGTTGCTCTGGGATCACAGAAGATGTATAAAGATGTATTTTAAGCCTGGCATAATAAAAGGTGTGAAGTGATATCTCACTGTGGTTTTAAGTTGCATTTTTCTGACAATTGGTAAGATATGACTGCATGTCCTTTGTAACAAAAAGGCAAGAAATAACAAGTGTTATAGAGAACGAGGAGAAAGAAAACCCTTTTACATTGACAATGGGAATATAAACTGGTGCAGCATCTATGGAAAACAATATAGTGATTCCTTAAAATATTAAAAATAGAACCAGCATGTTATCCAGCTATTCCACTTTGGGTATTTATCTGAAAAATATGAAAACACTAATTTGAAAAAATATATGTGCCCCTTTGCTCATTATAGCACTGTCTGCAAGTCAAGACATGGAAACAACCCAAGTGTCCACAAATGGATGAGCAGATAAAGATGTGTTGTGTGTGTATGTGTATATGTATACACACACACAATGCAATACTTCTCAGCCATAAAAGGATGAAATTTTGCCATTTGTGATGACATGGATGGACCTTGAGGGTTTTATGCTAAGTTAGCAAGTCACATGAAGAAAGACAAATACTGTAAAATTTAATTTATACATGGAATATTAAAAAACAAAATAAATGAAGAAACCAGACAGAAACAAAACATAGATACAGAGAACAGAGTAGCAGTTACTGAAATAAAGTGATAAGGGGAAGACAAAATGGGTAAATGGGATCAACTGTATTGTGACAGATAAAAACTAAACTTTTGGAGGTGAGCATGCTGTAGTATAAACAGAAACCAAAATATAATGCTGCCCACATGCAACTTTTACAATGTTATAAATCAAGGTTAGGTCAATAAAACTAAATTAATTAACTAATTTTAAAATGTCTGGCACATATTTAGCACTTAAACAATAGTGAGTTTTAGTTCTAAAAGCAGTATATATCTAGGAAAACAACAATAGAGAAGAAAAAAATGAAAAATATGTTTCCCTGTATTTTGATAATACATATACAGCTTCAACTGCTTCTCTGGTGGCTCAGATGATAAAGAATCTGCCTGCAATGTGGGAGACTTGGGTTCAGTCCCTGGGTTGGGAAGATCCTCTGGAAGAGGGCATGGCAACACACTCTAGTATTCTTGCCCGGAGAATCCCCTTGGACAGAGCAGTCTGGCAGGCTTCAGTCCATGGGGTTGCAAAGAGTCAGACACGACTGAGTGACTAAGTATAGCACAGCACACAGCTTCAAATGTGCCAAAGGTAAATGTTTTCATAGAGCTTTGGCAGTTGTAAGATATTCAAAATTAATTTGATACACAATATGGAGAAGGCAATGGCACCCCACTCCAGTACTCTTGCCTGGAAAATCCCATGGATGGAGGAGCCTGGTAGGCTGCAGTCCATGAGATCACGAAGAGTCAGACACGACTGAGCAACTTCCCTTTCACTTTTCACTTTCATGCACTGGAGAAGGAAATGGCAACCCACTCCAGTGTTCTTGCCTGGGGAGTCCCAGGGTCAGGGGAGCCTGGTGGGCTGCCGTCTATGGGGTCGCATAGAGTCGGACATGACTGAAGTGACTTAGCAGCAGCAGCAGCATGAACATAGTAATCAATGAATGATCCCATTTGGTGATATAATGCTTCCTCTTCAGATAAGATTTTTAAAAAGAAAAAAAACCTTTGCATTATAAATTGTTTCATAACATGCCATCATGCCACCAATTTATGCTTCTATTATACCAGTTTTCTTACTTAATTGTTCATTAACTATCATTCTTTCTTCCTAGACCACAAGCTCCATGAGTGCAGGGCCCCTCTTTTCTGTGACTACATTGTCAATGTCAAGCAGAGTTCCTGTACAGAGTACTAGGCTCAATAAGTGTCAGTTGATTAAATTAGCGAATTAATAGTGGTTTGTGAAGGGAGAGGGATTTCATTTTTATCGATATGTTGCAGGCATTTTATCTGATTTAATCTTTTAAAAAAAGTTTTGAAACAGTTTTCTTATTCCCATTTTATGATTTAGGAAACTGAGAGTTTAATTAATGTGTCCAGGGAAAAGATAGATTCAATTGAATGCAGAGTTCCAGAGAATAGCAAGGAGAGATAATAAAGCCTTCTTAAGTGAACAATGCAAAGAAATAGAAGAAAAACAATAGAATGGGAAAGAGTAGAAGTGTCTTCAAGAAAATTGGAGATACCAAGGGAATATTTCATGCAAAGATGGCCAGTCAATAATAAAGGAAATCAACCCTGAATATTCACTGGAAGGACTGATGCTGAAGCTAAAGCTCCAATACTTGGGCCACTTGATGTGAAAAGCTGACTCTGGAAAAGACCCTGATGATGGGAAAGATTGAGGGCAGAAGGAGAAGGGAAAGAGAGAGGATGATGATTCGATTAAAATCACCAACTCAATGGACAAGAGTTTGAGCAAACTTTGGGAGATAGTGAAGGACAGGGAGGCCTGGTGTGCTACAGTCCATGGGGTTGCAAAGAGTTGGACATGACTTAGCAACTGAACAGCAAGGTCATTTACATCAGGAGAATTTAATCTCAGGTCTTGACTTAAAACTCATGTCATTTCCCCTCTACCACTCAAACTATGGCCTTGCTTGTTTTTGATGAATCAAGTTAGGCTTTACTGTCTGAGGGAAACTAGCAATTATCGGTGTCTGCTGAGAAGTTGAAGCTTCTGAAAATTTTCAACATTAAGTAAGGAAGTAAAATTCATCTTTCCAGTTGTTCCTGCAAGAGACATGATTGAAAGAACAAACATTAGGACAGTGTGTTTAATCCTCTCCTCCACTACCTCCAACATTGGAGGTTAGCTATTCTGGAAAAAGAAAACTTGGCTTCAAAGACAGATGGTGGGAAGACATAACAAAAATGCAAAATACTTCAGAAGAAAAATGATAGAAAGGAAGGAACACAACAGAAATAAACAAAATCCTAGCCTGGAAGAAAATACCTAAAGGAACAGAAAAAAATTCCTCACATGAATTTCAATCTATAGATCATCTTACTATGGATATAGGTCCAGTTTAAGAAAACAAACAATATGAGATTATTTAGGGGAATTGTGGTCAGAAAGAACAAATACTCATATATAAGCAATCAGTAAAAGAGAAACAGCAAGAAACAAATGGCAACAAAACTGAAAATACTGATGAAAAGGAAAGATTAGAAATAATCAGAGTGAACAGAGATGAAAGAGGAGAAAAGATTAAGAAGTAGGAAGATATTTTAAAGTCAACAGAGAAAACCCATGGACAAAAAGGTAAGCCAATAGTGTCACTGAAGAAGAGAATTTTATACATACAAACGGGAAAAATTAGTTTCTAAAATTCTAAATGGAGAACATTTATTTAATGAAGAAAGAACTGATTCAGCAAATTGATAAGGTACAGTAAATTCCAGGAAAATGTGAAAAGATACTCAGTGATGAGTTAAGTTCTGATAAAGTAATTTAGCATCAACCAGCCACAAAAATCCTTGACACATTGAGAGAAGTTCAGGCTAGCTTGTGCTCGGAAATATTTAATGCCAGCAAATAATAGGGCAATAGCTCAAAAGTTCAAAGCAATATTTCAAAGTTATTGAAAAATGAAATGCCTGTAGCATTTTTTAATTGGAAGAAATACAGGGAATGCAGCACTCTTGAACTTTTCTCGGAAATTTCACTTGAAATCTAGAAAAGATTAAAACAAAGGGCTCAGAAATAAGGAACTATTAGTAAAGAGTTAAAAATGGGCAGACTTAAATATAGAACAAATTTAGACAATTCTATAACTCTGTTGTAGAACAAAGTTTTAAATGATTTTGAATTTGGCAGCATATACAAAAATAATTTAATCTGGAAGAAGCAAGAGATGTGAAAAATGTAAGACTGTTATTTTTCTATTTTTACAGTGCAAGTAAAAATATTCTTTATAATGGAAACATATAGTTTTAAAACTAATGCCAGCCTTTTACTATTTTTCAAAGATGTAATCCAACCTTACGATGTTGAAGGAAATATTTTCTTTGGTAAAAGAGTGAAATATGAAGTCCAGCAATGATTTTATTTCAGTATATTTTTTTTAACTAAATTCAAGTAAAGAGGAATTCGATAGGACTACAAAAGTGTGTGTGTGTGTGTGTGTGTGTGTGTGTGTAAGAGCTCAGTCATATCTGACTCTTTGTGATCCTATGGACCATAGTCTACCAGGCTCCTCTGACAATGGGATTTTCCAGACAACAATACTGGAGTGGGTTGCTGTGCCCTCCTCCAGGGGATCTTCCCAACACAGGGATCAAATCTGCATCTCCTACATTGCAGGCAGATTCTTTACTGCTGAGCCACTGAGGAAGCCCCTTAAAAAGTATATATGTTACATAAAAGCATTCTATCAACCTATCAAGCCATTCATTCTTTTATCTGTAGATATGCAAAGAATAATGTCTAGAATTTCACTGAACTAGGATTACTATGTATTACTTCCAGATGGTGAAATTTGGGATTTTTTTCTTCCTTTTTAAGTACTTATCTTCACTGACTATACACTTTGTTATGGTTAGCCATGAATTTTATAAAGGGAATAGTGACTTCCTTTAAATAAAAGAACTACATGCTGCTGCTGCTGCTGCTGCTGCTGCTGCTGCTGCTGCTAAGTCACTTCACTGGTGTCCAACTCTGTGCGACTCCATAGATGGCAGCCCACCAGGCTCCCCCATCCCTGGGATTCTCCAGGCAAGAATAGTGGAGTGGGTTGCCATTTCCTTCTCCAATGCATGAAAGTGAAGAGTGAAAGTGAAGTCGCTCAGTGTCTGACTCTTCGCTAGCCCATGGACTTCAGCCCACCAGGCTCCCCATCCATGAGATTTTTCCAGGCAAGAGTACTGGAGTGAGTTGCCACTGCCTTATCCAAAAGAACCACATACACATACACAGACCCCTTTTGGATTTCTGTTTCAGTGAATTGCCTATTTAAATCATTTGCACATTTGTTTTTCATATATATTTCCCATTATCTCTGTATAGAAGATATTTTTATGTTTGCTCTAATAACTTATCTTCAGTCATAAGTGTTGTCAATATTTTTCCTTGTCTTTTATGTTTAATAATGTCCATTATATACAAATATATTAGCAATTAGAATGAAGTTAATTGTTACTTATCCTTTAGCATTAATTATTTATCAAATTTAAATATACTCTGGACAATACATGAACCGTAAACTTCCTGATGTTCAAGCTAGTTTTAGAAAAGGCAGAAGAACCAGAGATCAAATTGCCAACATCTGCTGGATCATCAAAAAAGCAAGAGAGTTCCAGAAAAACATCTATTTCTGCTTTATTGACTATATCAAAGCCTTTGACTGTGTGGATCACAATAAACTGTGGAAAATTCTGAAAGAGATGGGAATACCAGACCACCTGATCTGCCTCTT
>SJYC01126657.1:0-11107 GCA_006408675.1 Madoqua kirkii
TGGATAAACACTGAATTTGGGGTCACATATTCTGGATTTTGATTTGGCTATCTACCAAGTAAAATCTTAACTAGGCAAATAAATCAATTGCTTTTTATTGGTGAAATGTGGACAATTAATAGTTTCCCTTCTTAACCCAGCAATTATGAAACTCTTATGAAATTTTAACAAGCAATATAAATGTAAGAAAAATATAAAATCTATTCATCTACCATTTCAAACTACATTAAAAAATTTTTATTGGAGTACTTGTACTGATTTCTGCTGTACAGCAAAGTGAATCAGTTATACATATATATTTTCACTCTTTTTTAGATTCTTCTTCCATATAGGCTACTACAGATTATTGAGTAGTGTTCCCTGGGCTATACAGTAGGTCCTTAGTTATCTGTTTTATATATACTAGTGTCAAAATACATTTCTTAAAAGTTTTAATAGGAAACTCCAAATTTTCCTTGTCTACAGAAGAGACAAATGTCAGGATTCCAGGAAATTACTCCTTTGTCTGGACATAGGCTCTGCTGGGGGCATTCATCTCCCAACACACACTTCAGCTAAGGTCACTGTGAGGTTTCTATCTATTTCCTTCTTTTACAGGTAGTATTTTAGTCTTAACAATTCAACTGTAAGCTGCTAGGGGTGATGACCATAATCTGTTGGCCCCCCAGTAGCTGCTGGAGCAGACGCACACCAGGAGCACATTCTTTCTTGCTCGGTGATTGCAAGTAGCTGAGAAACTCACTTGTGAAATGTGTCCAGATGGGGGGAAGTATACTCTGTTCCCAGCCTGTCTGTGTGCATGCTTGATATGCAAATCAAATAATGAGTGCTGCTTCAGCCATTGGCCACCTGATTGGCTGTGGGATAGACAAATGGATCTGATTAACATCTGCAGAGATTCACAAAGGCTTGTTACTAATAAAACATGCTGTTTCCAGGTGAGTGCCAGTGAACATGTCCTGTTACCCTCTTGTTCTTATAAAAATGTGCACTAAAATGTACTTTTAAATTTTGTGATATAGTCACACAACAGATTAAAATATTTCAGATATACATGCATTCTTTAGCATCTAAGAGTTATCCAATGATTTCAAAGAATTAATCATTAATTCCAGGAAAATGATTTAAAAGATTAGAGAGGGCTCAGTCAGTAAGAATTCACCTGCCAGTGCACAGGGCATGGGTTCCATCCCTGGTCCAGGAAGATTCCACGTGCTGCAGAGCATTAAGCCTGTGTGCTACAACTACTGAAGTCCACTTGCGGCAACTACAGAGGCCTGCATGTCCAGAGCCTACGCGCCACAAAAAGAGAAGCCACTGCAATGAGAAGTCCATGCACCACAACGAAGAGTAGACCCCGCTCACCACAACTAGAGAAAGCCCATGCAAAGCAACAAAGACCCAGTGCAGCCAAAAATAATTTAATTAATCAGAAAAATAAATAAAAGACTAGGGGGTGTGGATGTGTAGATATGAGTTATCAAGGGTATGGATAAGATAGAGGGAATCATACGTTGACAAGTGGTCACTGGAACTGAATCCCAGCGATATGTGTTTAGGCTAAGGGTTGGCAGCAGAAGGTAGAGCAGAGGCAGAAGGGGGAGAGGAGAACATGGAAACTAAAGGAGAAAAGGATAAGAATACAATAGAGAAAAGAATAAAATCAGAAAAGAGAAAGAAGAAACAGAAAAAAAAAGAAAAAGTAACCATCTGAGTAAGTGCTTTAGTGCTTTTTCCCAGCATTATCCAGGAAAATATTTTTCCATGATTCAGACTAATTTCTTGCAAATCTACCTTTGTCTCAAAAAGTTATCCCTCTTTTCCTCAAACTAAGAAACTATCTTATATGAGTGTACACTCCAAAGTTGCTTTGTTTTTTTCCCCCCTTGTGCTTTAGAAGCTATAGTGTAATAAATCACTTACCCGTATGTCAAAAAGCAGTCCTGTCACCTCAAGCACACACATGGAATTGATTATGTCCCTTTGGATGGCTGGCTATGTGGGTTTTGAATGCTGCTCTCCCAGGCGTCAGTCTCTCTTTCTTACTTTTGATGACGGTATAACAGAAGGAGCATATCAGGTGAGCAGTGGATTATAGCATGAACACCTGCAATGAATTTCATTGTTGTTCTGCTAGCATTTTATGACTTTCAATGGGACTGTGAGTACTTCTTTCTGATCAAATAAATATTTAGGGAAGAGGGCTTTGAGCTTCCTGGAAGGGACTATACATTTCCATGCATAAGGAAACTTATGCAATGAAAAGGATCGAATTACTAAAGAGTAATGTGGACCATGGGGAAAATGTACATTCCCAATGTTATGTGGCAAGGTTCTATTTTTGAGATATTAACTCAAAGTAGCTTTCCTCCTCTCCCACAGTTGGCTCAAAGGAGAAAGAAAAAACAGAATATAACTTAATTTTCACTTTTGCTTCCAAAAGAATGTGTCAGTTAAAGGCATTATGCCCATGGTCTCTGTGTTGAGCTTTAAAGCTGAAGGAGAGCTTGAGACTGAGGAACATGCAGAGGGAGAGATAAAGGGATTTCATCTGGCGAATTGAATATGTGTAAGAAAATAGACATAAGTGGGTGGTTTGACTATTCCCTTAAGAGAGAGGGTCTACAGATGAGGGCCCTGAGAACCAGAGTGAGTGACAGCTCAATGAAGAGACGGTGTGAGAGGTATTGCTCTTGACAATGGAAGCTGAGTCCCTGTACCTAGCCATCTTGGTTTCCATGCAGGGCCACTAGCTGTCCTTTCCATAGCAGTTCAGAGCAGGGCTATCCTTGTTTAGCTTCCAAGGAACTACTCAATACAAATGGTGAGTATCACTTGGGACAATCAGCAATTAAGTCTCCAAGGATTCCATCTGCCTTCTTATAGATGACCAACACCCAGTGAAGGTGAAAGCGTTAATTGCTTGGGCGTGTCTGACTCTGGGACCCCATGGATTGTAGGCCCCCCTCGCAGTCTCCTCTGTCCATGGGATTCTCCAGGCAAGAACACCAGAGGGAGTAGTCATTCCCTTCTCCAGGGGAATCTTCCCGCCCCAGAGATTGAACCTGGTCTCCTGCATTGCAGGCAAACTCTTTACCATCAGAACCACCAGAGAAAGAAGAAACAGAAACAGAAAGGGAAGCCCACCAACCCAGATACACATTTAAATAAACTCTTGCACACATAAAGTATCCCATAAGAACAAGGAGCACAAGAAAAGCAGAGCTAAGACAGTATCTCTCCTTAGTTTGGTGGAAGAAAGTCCCTTCCATCTGAATTTAAGGATAAGTGGTAAATAGAACCAATTTCTGAACTTCCCTACTCTAACCCAGAACAGTGATTAAACACTTACCCAGGAACTACAACTTTTAGAATAAATTTTTCTAATTCAACAGATGTATTTAGTTAACACTTGAGCAACTCATTGAGTTTAAGTCAATAGAAGATAGAAGGGACATGGAGAGCCTTTTTTCCTTTAAATATAAGCAGTGGTTTTTGCATACTCATCCTTACACTTAATCCTTTGGGACACAGACACACACAAACTTTCTCTCTCTCTCTCTCTCTCTCTCTCTCTCTCTCTCTCTCTGTCACACACACAGACACACACACACACACACACACATGCACACTCCACTGACCCAGGCATTCATGCCTTGAATCTATAGAAGTCCTGGTAAAACTGACAGTCTAGCCCTCTATTCAACACTGTAGGGTCAAACTAATATCTGGAAGAAAGGAGACATGGATGCTCAGGGAAAAATAATTAATTAATCTTATTAATGTCTATTGAGTCCACAATATGCAAGATCCTGTGCCTGCTTTGGGGGCTGAACATTGTAGTATTAAAGGCAACTCTTGTCTCCACAACCTCTCCAGCATTTACTGCTTGTAGATTTTTGGATCGCAGCCATTCTGACTGGTGTGAAGTGGTACCTCATTGTGGTCTTGATTTGCATTTCTCTGATAATGAGTGATGTTGAGCATCTTTTCATGTGTTTGTTAGCCATCCGTATGTCTTCTTTGGAGAAATGCCTGTTTAGATCTTTGGCCCATTTTTTGATTGGATCATTTGTTTTTCTGGAATTGAGGTGCATAAGTTGCTTGTATATCTTTGAGATTAGTTGTTTGTCAGTTGCTTCATTTGCTATTGTTTTCTCCCATTCAGAAGGCTGTCTTTTCACCTTACTTATAGTTTCCTTTGTTGTGCAGAAGCTTTTAATTTTAATTAGATCCCATTTGTTTATTTTTGCTTTTATTTCCAGTATACTGGGAGGTGGATCATAGAGGATCCTGCTGTGATGTATGTTGGAGAGTGTTTTGCCTATGTTCTCCTCGAGGAGTTTTAGGTTGTGGAGAAAAAGGGAACCCTCTTACACTGTTGGTGGGAATGCAAACTAGTACAGCCATTATGGAAAACAGTGTGGAGATTCCTTAAAAAATTGCAAATAGAACTGCCTTATGACCCAGCAATCCCACTGCTGGGCTTACACACCGAGGAAACCAGAATTGAATGAGACATATGTACCCCAATGTTCATTGCAGCATTGTATATAATTGCCAGGACATGAAAACAACCTAGATGTCCATCAGCAGATGAATAGATAAGAAAGCTGTGGTACATATATACCTCAACTGGAATTCCATCACTTTCACTAGCTGTGTTCATAGTGATGCTTTCTAAGGCCCACTTGACTTCACATTCCTAAGTGCCTGGCTCTAGATTAGTGATCACATCATCATGATTATCTGGGTCATGAAGATCTTTTTTGTACAGTTCTTCTGTGTATTCTTGTCACCTCTTCTTAATATCTTCTGCTTCTGTTAGGTCCATACCATCTCTGTCCTTTATTGAGCCCATCTTTGCATGAAATGTTCCCTTGGTATCTCTAATTTTCTTGAAGAGATCTCTAGTCTTTCCCGTTCTGTTCTTTTCCTCTATTTCTTTGGACTGATCGCTGAGGAAGGCTTTCTGATCTCTTCTTGCTATTCTTTGGAACTCTGCATTCAGATGCTTGTATCTTTCCTTTTCTCCTTGGCTTTTCGCCTCTTCTTTTCACAGCTATTTGTAAGACCTCCCCAGACAGCCATTTTGCTTTTTTGCATTTCTTTTCCATGGGGATGGTCTTGATCCCTGTCTCCTGTACAATGTCACGAATCTCATTCCATAGTTCATCAGGCACTCTGTCTATCAGATCTAGTTCCTTAAACCTATTTCTCACTTCCACTGTATAATCATAAGGAATTTGATTTAGGTCGTACCTGAATGGTCTAGCAGTTTTCCCTACTTTCTTCAGTTTAAGTCTGAATTTGGTAATAAGGAGTTCATGATCTGAGCCACAGTCAGCTCCTGATTGCGATGGCACAGGAACGGCTGAGAGGAGCTACCGTGTGTCTGAGATAAGGGCAGCGACTGAGAGGCGCTACCGCGCGTCTGAGGTCAGTGGCGGCCGGGAGGAGATGCCCTGCATTCGACTTCAGGGGCGGCCAAAAGAAGCCACCTCATGCTCGAAGCCAGGGGTGGTGACCCAGAGGAGCCACCATGAGCCCGAGCTCGAGGCCAGGGGCAGCAGCTGGGAGGAGCAACCCATGCCCGAGGCCAGGAGGAGCAACTTGAGGAGCGGTGGTGCTACGCAGGCCCAGGAGGGCATACAGGAGCCATCCCACATTAAAGGTCAGTACCAGCGGCAGTAAGGAGATATCCCTCGTCCAAGGTAAGAAGCAGCGGCTATGCTTTGCTGGAGCAGCCGTAAAGAGATATCCTACTCCCAAGGTAAGAGAAACCCAAGTAAGATGGTAGGTATTATAAGAGGGCATCAGAGGACAGACACACTGAAACCATACTCACAGAAAACTAGTCAATCTGATCACACTAGGATCACAGCCTTTTCTAACAATGAAACCAAGCCATGCCTGTGGGGCAACCCAAGACAGACGGGTCATGGTGGAGAGATCTGACAGAATGTGGTCCACTGGAGAAGGGAATGGCAAACCACTTCAGCATTCTTGCCTTAAGAACCCCATGAACAGTATGAAAAGGCAAAATGATAGGATACCAAAAGAGGAACTCCTCAGGTCAGTAGGTGCCCAATATGCTACTGAAGATCAGTGGAGAAATAACTCCAGAAAGAATGAAGGGATGGAGCCAAAGCAAAAACGATACCCAGTTGTGCCTGTGACTAGTGATAGAAGCAAGATCCGATGCTGTAAAGAGCAATATTGCATAGGAACCTGGAATGTCAGGTCCATGAATCAAGGCAAATTGGAAGTAGTAACACAAGAGATGGCAAGGGTGGATGTCGACATTCTAGGAATCAGTGAACTAAAATGGACTGGAATGGGTGGATTTAACCCAGATGACCATTATATCTACTACTGGGGGCAGGAATCCCTGAGAAGAAATGGAGTAGCCATCATGGTCAACAAAAGAGTCTGAAATGCAGTACTTGGATGCAATCTCAAAAACGACAGAATGATCTCTGTTCATTTCCAAGGCAAACCATTCAATATCACAGTTATCCAAGTCTATGCCCCAACCAGTAATGCTGAAGAAGCTGAAGTTGAATGGATGAATTATTCGAATGTCAATGAAAACTGTGATAAAGGAAATTATTTGAAAAACAGCATTTGCTAACTGTACATAGGAAAAAGAGTACCATTTACTCTTCCTTCATCCTCATCATATGAGGAGAAATAACTCTTTAAATACAGACCTGCTTAGGGAAGATTAGGATGAGCTAGAGCAGAAAATTTTGTGAAAGAGGGATCCAAATGCATGGAGAGGGGTGTGTGGTAAGTTGCTTCAGTCATGTCTGACTCT
Organism: Madoqua kirkii; assembly: GCA_006408675.1. Classification (NCBI taxonomy): domain Eukaryota; kingdom Metazoa; phylum Chordata; class Mammalia; order Artiodactyla; family Bovidae; genus Madoqua; species Madoqua kirkii. The sequence continues at coordinate 6,821 of SJYC01126657.1, forward strand.
ATGATCCCCCATGGACTGCAGTCCACCAGGCTTCTCTATCCATGGGATTCTCTAGGAATGAATACTGGAGTGGGTTGCCATACCCCCCTTCAAGGGATCTTTCTGACTCAGGGATCGAATCCACATCTCCTGAGTCTCGTACATTGGCAGGTGGGTTCTTTACCACTAGTGCCACCTGGGAAGTTCAGAGAGGGATATATGTATTAAAGGTTCCCTAAGTTTGAAAAAGAGATCTGTATTAGAACTGTTTCTCTAACTGGAGAATCCTCTAGATGAGTGATTTCTTTTTACAAATGTCTCTGTCCCTCATTTATTATACTATTTGGAGTAATATAAATTTTGTGCTAGAAGGAATGTAGGAATTCACTCCTTTATTCATTTGTTTTTCCTTCCATTTATTTATCCATCCATTCATCCATCAGTTCAGTTGCTCAGTCATGTCTGATTCTTTGCGACCCCATGGACTGCAGCACACCAGGCTGCCCTGTCTATCACCAACTCCCAGAGCTTGCTCAAATTAAAGTCCATCCAACCATCTCATCCTCTGTTGTCCCCTTCTCCTCCTGCCTTCAATCTTTCCCAGCATCAGGGTCTTTTCCAATGAGTCAGTTATTCGCAGCAGGTGGCTCAAGTACTGGAGTTTCAGCTTCAGCATCAGTGGTGGAATGTAGCATCAGTCCTTCCAATGAATATTCAGAATTGATTTCCTTTAGGATGGACTGGTTTGATCTCTCCACAGTCCAAAGGACTCTCAAGAGTCTTCTCCAATACCATAGTTCAAAAGCATCGATTCTTCAGTGTTCAGCTTTCTTTATAGTCCAACACTCACATCCATACATGACTACTGGAAAAATGATAGCTTTGATTAGATGGACGTTTGTTGATAAAGTAATATCTCTTCTTTCTAACATGCTGTCTAAGTTGGTCATAGCTTTTCTTCCAAGGACCAACCATCTTTTAATTTCAAGGCTGCAGTCACCATCTGCAGTGATTTTGGAGCCCAAGAAAATAAAATAGCTCCCTGTCTTCATTGTTTCCCCATCTATTTGACATAAAATGATGGGACTGGATGCCATGATCTTTGTTTTTTGAATGTTGAGTTTTAAGTCAGCTTTTTCACTCTCCTCTGTCATCAAGAGGCTCTTAAGTTCCTCTTAACTTTCTGCCATAAGGGTGTTATCATCTGCATATCTTAGGTTATTGATATTTCTCCCAGTAATCTTTATTCCAGCTTGTGCTTCATCCAGCCCAGCGTTTCTCATGATGTACTCTGCATATAAGTTAAATAAGCAGGGTGACAATATACAGTCCTGACGCACTCCTTTTCCTATTTGGAACCAGTCTGTTGTTCCATGTCCAGTTCTAACTGTTGTTTCTTGACTTGCATACAATTTCTCAAGAGGCAGGTCAGGTGGTCTGGTATTCCCATAATTTTAAGAATTGTCCATAGTTTGTTGTAATCTACACAGTCAAAGGCTTTGCCATAATCAATAAAGCAGAAGTAGATGTTTTTCTGGAATTCTCTTGCTTTTTCTATGATCCATCAGATGTTGGCAATTTGATCTCTGATTCCTCTGCCTTTTCTAAATCCAGCTTGGACATCTGGAAGTTCTTGGTTCACATACTGTTCAAGCCTTGCTTGGAGAATTTTGAGCATTACTTTGCTAGCATGTGAGATGAGTACAACTGTGTGGTAATTTGAACATTATTTGGCATTGCTCTTCTTTGGGATTGGAATGAAAACTGATCTTTTCAGTCCTGTAGCCACTGCTGAGTTTTGCAAATTTGCTAGCATATTGAGTATAGCACTTTCACAACATCATCTTTTAGGATTTGAAATAGCTCAGCTGGAATTCTATCACTTCCACTGGCTTTGTTCATAGTGATGTTTCCTAAGGCCCACTTGACTTCACATTCCAGGATATCTGGCTCTAGGTGAGTGACCACACCATCTTGGTTATCTGGGTCAATAAGATCTATTTTGTACAGTTCTTCTGTGTATTCTTGCTGCCTCTCACATATATTTATTTAGTACTTAATTGTTTACAAGCATCTCAAAGATAAATTAAGCATTGACTTGTCTCTCCAGGAGTGTATATCATAGTGGAGTAGGAGGGATATATAAATACATGCATATAAAACTAAATAATGTTTTAAGTACCATGATGGAGCCATGAGGCTTCTTTGTCAACCCCAGGAAGCATCATATAATCCTTTCTCGGTTGAGAATAGGGAAACTTCTTTCAGCAATAATACCTGAAATAGAGCTTCAGATAATAGAATTAGCCATAAATATGTGGCTAGGGAATGAGGAGAAGCTAAGGAGCATTTCACAACAAGAACACATGTTTAAAATTATGACAACAGCATGGGGCCTGCTCATTCTTTTTTTCTTTGAATGGAAAACTAAAGCCCAGAGGTTATGAACTGTCAAGTTTATAACCATTTTGAAGACATATCTAAGGCAGAAACTTAAGATTCCTAACTCTAGTTGAGTACACACAGCACACATGCATGTAATGAAAAGTTTTCTACAATAGCCGCATAAAGGCAAATACATAATAATGAGGGAGAATTATGATTCTTGTTATGGATTAAGTACCTAGTTTTCAGGGGTTTCCCAGGTGGTACAATAGTAAAGAATCCACCTGCCAAGCAGGACACTTGGGTTTGATCCCTGGGTCGGGAAGATCCCCAAGAAGAGGGCGTGGCAACTTTCCAGGATTCTTGCCTGGAGAATTCTTGCCTCCAGATTCTTCCCATGGACAGAGGAGCCTGGCAGGCTACAGTCCATGGGGTTGCAAAGAATCAGGCATGACTGAACAACTATCACTCACTATATTTATGCATGTGTTCATGCTAAATTGCTTCAGTTGTGTCCAACTCTGTGCAACCCTATGGACTGTGACCCCCCAAGGCCGTAGAGTAGACTTGTAAAAAGAATGATTAAATTGGCCTTATACATTTATTGAATAAAATCTTAGCAGTTCTGGGCCAAAATATTTCTGCTTCTAGATAGAAAAAGAAGGTGCATATCTATAGATGTCTTTTTTAACTTTGCTTTTCAAAGGATCCTTGCTTCAGCATTTGACTAGCAGTCACGTGCAAAAGTCTCATTCCCAAAATAAATAATAAAATAACAATCTTATTACATTTCCAAGTATTCAAAATCTAGGCGACAAGATGGTTTCTTTTTGTTGCAGAATTCATAAGTGATGTAATGTAGCAGGGATTTCACACTTGGCCTTAGGATGAAGGAAGTGGTTCGCTGTTTGTAGCAAGTGCAGTTAACAGGGCTAGTGAGTAATGACTGTGCTTAGGCAGACTGCTGATGCAGGAATACACAACTGCAGAGATATCAAGCAGTCTGATTTAGGGCTCAGAGACAGTGGGAGCAGTGAGATTGATAGCCCAGAAAGGAATCTTTTGGTAGAGGTCCATGGCCTGCATCAGAGCTTTGGGGATTGATAGCACGGTATGCTATCAATCTCAGTACTGTAAATGGGACTACTATTCTCTATGAAAAATGGGTCATATTAAATACTCTGACACTGACTAGATTGAGAACTGCAGAATGACTATGGAAGCATACATGTTTGCAGGGATACTGCTGTACCATTTTGTTTTGTAGTTTGTTGAAGGAGGAGAATGAAATCCAATATAAGTCATACATATCTGAAAGATGTGATCACTCAGATGGTACTGTGACTTAAAAACTGAAGTGAAAATAAATGAGAGCTTAACAGTCATGATTAAGATCGCGTATTCTTTGAAAGGATGTTAATGGTAGAATTATAGTCAGTCAGTAATAATTCAATAAAATGAAAGAAAATGAACATATGGTTGGCTGCATTGATAAAGAATAAAAATTAACCCCCAATTTGTGAAAGATTTAAAAGAATGAGTATAAATTAAAATTTAATGGTGTTTAAATATTTTATAATATTTTACTCATACATCTGGTACCTGCTGTCTTGCAGCATATTATTTTTGCTGCACAATAAATAAATGTTCATATAATTAAATCTGTTAGAGTGAAAAATTATTCTAGGGCTTTATATTTTCATTCAAAATAAAGTTTTCTTCATTCTCACTTTATTTAAAATTAAAGTTTATATTTCTTGAATCATAAGACATTAAGCCTAAAAAGGACTTTACATTTCACAGTCTAACACCTTAATTTTTAATGCATACCTTAAACTCAAGATACATTAACTTAGTATATACTCTGCTAGAAAAAAACAAAAGAGGGATAATTTTAAACCCAAGTTTTTTCTGAGACAAAAT